>SZWC01005712.1:97406-112697 GCA_023375785.1 Penium margaritaceum | reverse complement strand
TCTCGCTACCGTTGGGTCTTCTGCCTTCGGCAGAAGAGCGATGTCGCCCGAACCATTCAGGACTGGCTTGTCCTCGCGGAGCGCGAGTGTGGCCGCCCCCTTCGCCGCTTTCGCTCCGATCGCGGTGGCGAGTACCTGGGTGAGGCCACGACCTTTCTCGCCTCCCGCGGGATCCACCATGAGACGTCTGCGCCCTACACACCCGCCCAGAACGGCGTCTCCGAGCGGTGGAACCGTACCATGGCCGACGCCGTTCGCACCATGCGGGTCGAGTCCGGTCTCTCCGATGGCTTCTATTTTGAAGCCATGGCCTACATGACCTGGGTCTGGAACCGGGTTCCCCACGGTCCCCTTCCCCGCCAGTCCACGCCCTATCAGCACTGGTGCGGTCGACGCGTTGAACTCCGCCCGGCTCGCGTCTGGGGCTGCGTGGCCGTTGTGTGGCTGCCCGCCCCGCAGCAGGGTGGCAAGCTCGCGCCCCGCGGATGCCCCTGCACCTTCCTCGGTGTGTCTCGTCAGTCCAAGGCCTGGCGCTTCTGGGACCCATCCCGACACTGCATCGTCGAGTCCCGCGATGCCCTCTTCTTTGAGGACCTATTTCCCCGCGACCTCATCCGCTCCGACTCGTCTGTGTCCCTCCCATCGCGTGGGGGAGTGGTGAGTCCGTCCTCCGTCCTGTCGCTTCCGGGTGACACATCACTCCGTCCCTTTGAGCCGGTAGCCCCAGTCGCGTCCGCTGGCCCCTCCGAGCCGGCAGCCCCAGTCGCTTCCGATGGCCCCTCCGGGCCAGCAGCCCCAGTCGCGTCCGCTGGCCCCTCTGGGCCAGCAGCCCCAGTCGCGTCCGCTCGCCCCTCCGGGCCGGCAGCCCCCGTTGTGTCCGCTGGTCCCTCTGGGCCGGCAGTCCCAGTCGCTTCCGATGGCCCCTCCGGGCCAGTAGCCTCAGTCGCGTCCGCTGGCCCCTCCGGGCTAGCAGCCCCAGTCGCGTCCGCTCCCCCCTCCGGGCCGGCAGCCCCAGTTGTGTCCGCTGGCCCCTCTGGCCCAGAAGCCCTTGTCACGTCCGCTGGCCCCTCCGGGCCAGCAGTGCCTGTTGCGTCTGCTGGCTCCTCCGGGCCAACTGGCCCCTCCGGGCCAGCAGCGCCTGTCGCGTCTGACTCCTCCGGACCAGTATTCCCGTCCGCCTCCGTCGGCCCGTCGGACTCAGCACCATCTTCTGCCCGACCGCGCTACACACGTGGCCCAGGCGGCAGCCTTCGACCTCGGCCGACAGTGAGCACGCAGACCGTCGCTTTGCGTCCCGTGGCGCCTCGACCCCCTGTGGCTCCACGTCTCTCCTCCACTCCTACGGTCGTGAGTGGGGACCCTGGCACAAAGGCTCTCCGCCTGACCACTTCTGCCATCATCGCAGACCTTCACCCGGGTTCTGCATTGGGGTACGCCATGCTTCATCACGAGCATCGGCATGTTGTTGTGGCTGCACTTGCCTGCATCCCACCTGAGGCTCGTGATGCACGCGCCTTCTCAGTCCGGTCCACAGCGCGCCCAGAGGACCCCTCCACCCTACGCGAGGCTCGAGCCTCCCCTGAGGCCGCACATTGGGATGCTGCCTGTGCCGAGGAGCTCGCTGCCATCCGACAGCACCACGTATATGACCTCGTCGACCTCCCTCTAGGTCGGAAGGCCATTGGTGCCAAGTGGGTCTTTCGGCGTAAGTGGAAGCCTGACGGATCCTTGGACAAGTACAAGGCCCGCCTCACAGCAAAGGGGTTTGCTCAGGTCCCTGAGATCGATTACGACCAGATCTTCGCCCCAGTTGGTCGGTTCTCCACTAGCCGGGCGCTCTTCAGCCTGGTTGCTCAGCACGGGTGGGAGCTGCATCAGATGGACGTGAGCAACGCATTCCTCCAGGGCTCACTGGAGGGTGAGGAGCTCTACATGACGCAGCCCCCAGGCTTCAACGACGGCACTGGGAGAGTTTGGCGGCTGCGAAAGGCCCTCTATGGCCTGAAGTAGTCGCCTCGGTGCTGGAACCAAGAGATCAGCAGTACGCTTCTCCGTGGGGGCCTCTAGCGCAGCACTGCTGACCCCGTACTGTTCATCAGCCCGCGAGGTCAGACCTTCGCCGCGGTTCTGGTCTACGTCGACGATCTCGTCATTGCGTCGCCAGACGCGGCCGCCATCCAGCGTGTCAAGGACTTGCTGCACGCCGCCTACCAGATGAAGGATCTCGAGTCTGCCCGAGTCTTCCTGGGCATGGAGCTCGAGCATGATCGCTCCCAGGGCATCCTGCACGTCCACCAGGCTGCCTATGTGCAGACCCTGTCCACTCGCTTCGCCGAGGACTTGCCCCTCGTGCCTAGCGCATCTTCACCCATGTCACCCGATGGCCAGGTGAAGCTGAAGAGTCATGACCCAGCTGTTGCGGGGGAGCTAGTTGATGTGACCACGTATCTGCGGGTCATCGGGTCACTGATGTTCCTGGCGACGACGACGCGCCCAGACATCGCGTTCGCCGTCAACCTCCTGGCCCAGTTCTCTTAGGAGTCGCGTCACCTCCACTTCGAGGCCACGATCTGAGTGCTGCGCTATGTCGTCTCAACCCCTCGGCGAGGTCTCATGTTCCGCCGTCAGCCGTCCGTCGTCGCAGTGGGCTACACCGACAGTGACTGGGCCGGCAGTCCAGACGGTAAGAGTCGCACGGGCTGAATTGTTCTGGTCGGGGGCACAGCTGTGTCCTGGCGCAGTGGCAAGCAGGGGTGCATTGCACGTAGCACTGCTGAAGCTGAGGATGTGGCCCTTGGCTCAAGCGCGTGTGAGAGTGTGTGGTTGCGTCGTCTGCTGTCCGAGTTGCATCAGTGTGTTGCATCCATCACCTTGCATTGTGACAATGAGAGTGCCATGGCCATCGCCGACAATGACGGTGTGCATCACACACGCACAAAGCACATCAATGTTGAGTATCACTATGTACGTTCGTTGTTGCATGACGGCAGCATCAGCATCGTATGGGTTGAGACAGCACGACAGCTGGCTGACTTCCTGACCAAGGCACTGAAGAGGGACTCGTTCAAGAAGGCTGTGAGTTCAGTCGGCGTGCGTCCGTGAGTCGTCCTCTTTGTCTCTGCCTACGTCTCTGCGTACCTTGGGGGAGTCTGGATGTTGATCGTTTCTCTGCCCGCCCATGTACACTACGCCTATGAGTCATGGGGGAGTGTTGGTTTTTGCGCATCCCTCATTGTGCTCTGTTGTGTCCTCTCGGCTTGTGTACATCGGCGTGCAGATGACTGACGGCGAGACTCGACGCTGATGGAGCGTCATCCGGTGGAGCCGACGCACGTAGAGGTCTACTCGCAGTTCGCTGGAGCCTCCTCTCTCCGGCGACGTGCTCAGCTCCATCGGCAGGCCTCCTCGGCAGTCGTGCCACCGGCGGTTACTGCCACCGAAAAGTGCTGTCTGCATGCGTCCAGCACGTCCCGTCTCGTCTGCATCGTCATGCTCTGCCTAGGGTCCGTGTTGCATGCTGCATGGCCCTGTTCGACGTCATGGACCACTGTAGGTACTGCCTGGGCTTTGCTACTATTTTTGTAGCTGATTCTGACCGCACGACTGCGTTCGCAGCGTTGGTATTATGGTATGGTCAAGTTTTTAGGCAAAACGGATGACGCCCGGGTTTTGGGCTGTCGGGCGTCTGGCAGGGCTCACCGAGAAAACCCTGCCTGCCAGAAAATAGGTCCACAGCTATTTTCTGATTGGCTGGTTAGTTGAGTAACAACTTCTACACTAGTGGGGGGGCCTAGAACTTGGAGGGGTCTCCCATTGTTGTTCATTCTTCATTCCTAATTAGTTTCTTTCAGTTTTCAGCTGCTTTCTGGCGCTAACACTGGCGCGCGCGTTTCTGATTAACAAGCCCAGAGCTTCCAGACTTAGACTCTAGAGCAGCAGACTGAGGGGGCAGCTGACTTAAGCAACGAGCGTGGAAGCCCGCACGATGCATCAACAACGCTGCTGCCCCAACCTGCTGCCTAGGCTTTCCAATTCTCACTAGTCTAGGACGGCAAGACATCCATGGCTGGAGCTAGGGTGTGAGAGGTGAGGAGAACACCTAGGTTTTGAGAAAACAATGTGAGAGAACAAGTGACGAGAATAACGAGCCGTGGAGCTCTTAGCCGCGGTTGACCGGGCCACCCACTCGAGTGGATCGAAGTGGGGCTCGGCCGCCACCTCGGGGTCGAACCTGACCGGTTGGCTAAAAGCCGCCGCGGTTTCTCACACCTCAGAGCGACTGAGCGTGTGGCCCCGCAGGATCAGCAACCCGGGCTAGAACCTAACAACTAGCAGAGCATGCACGAAACACAATTCTAGAGGCCACATCGACCACGAGCGTATGTGGAGCATGCATCTCTCAATTAGCCTCTCACGTTTCAGCCACCAAGTGGCTCACAACCAAATGCTGAGACTTGCATGGTTCCACCACAGAAGGGATTGAGCATGGCCGGGGTCACTACTGTCTTGTGCCTGACCAGCTTTGCTTGGACCATGGTTTCAACGGTGCTCAGTCACCTGCAGTGAACGAGTGTGTGGGTGAGTGGAGACAAGGTGTCAGTTGCGTGTGTGTCAACACTAACACTCCCCCATGACCCACAGACGAACAGTCCACACACCACACGAGAATACACGAAAGCTGGGACAAAGTTGCCACATCAGCCAGGGGGGTCACAAGCGCGCAACAAGCCAACAGCATGCACAGCAGCCTTGAACATTCCACTGCTAAGAGCTTTGGTGAGAAATTCTGCACGCTGTTGACGCGTGTCGAACCAGACAACCTGGACATCTCCTGCGGCAATGCGCTCACGCACAAAATGATGCTCAATGTTGATGTGCTTAGTGCGAGAGTGGTGCATGCCATCATGCTCTGCGATTGCCTTGGCGCTCTGGTTGTCGCAGCGCAGAGTGATGCAGCGAATGGGCACGCAAAGCTGCTGCAATAAGCGAGAAAGCCACACACTCTCACACGTACCTGCGCCGAGTGCAACATACTCGGCTTCGCTGGAGCTGTGCGCCACACAACCCTATTTGCCACTCTTCCATGAAACAACAGTGCCACCCACAAGAAAGATGTAGCCTGTGCGACTGCGTGCATCCGCATCATGAGCCCAGTCACTGTCTGTGCAACCATCGACAACAACAGAAGGCTGCGACCTGTAGCACAGGCCGACGCGTGCGATGGACAGCGCGAAGCGAATGACACGCAATGCAGCCTCGAGATGCTTCTGCCGAGGCTGCTGTGAGAATTGAGCCAGGAAGTTAACTGCGAAGGCCACATCAGCTCGGGTGGTGGTGGCGAGGTACATCAGTGATCCGATCACGCTGAGGTAATCGGTGACATTGACAGTGTTCCCCAACTGAGAAGGGTCGGGTGACTTCAGCAGACGCTGGCCTGCTGGAGTCATCGGTGTGGAAGCAGTGGGTGTATCGGCAAGCAGTGAAGAGAAGCGCTCCCCCAGGCTACGAATGTACGCAGCCTGCTGTACATGCAGTGTTCTACGCTGGCGGTCTCGCTCAAGCTCCATGCCGAGGAACAAACGGGCTGGTCCCAAGTCCTTCATCTTGTAGACGGACTGAAGGAGAGTCTTCACTGACTGCACCGCTGTGGGACTGGGTGATGCAATGAGGAGATCATCGACGTAGACCAGAACGGCCACGAGGGGCTGGGAGGGGGCACTCAGAAAGAGTGCTGGATCAACTGAGCTGCGATGGTAGCCTCCCTTCTCCAGAGTGGAGGAGATCTCCAAATTCCAACAGCGTGGTGACTGCTTGAGCCTGTACAGAGCCTTGCGCAGTCGCCATACCTTATTTGTGCCATCAGTGAAACCTGGGGGCTGCACCATGTAGATCTCCTCATCCAGGCGATCGTGCAAGAATGCATTGTTAACATCCATCTGCTCCAACTCCCAGTCATGCTGGGTCACCAGGGCCAAGAGAGCTCGGGCTGTAGTGTAACGACCAACTGGGCAAAGGTCTCATCAAAGTCAACGCCCGGAACTTGGGAAAACCCCTTGGCAGTGAGGCGTGCCTTGTATCTATCGACCGTGCCGTCAGGCTTCAGCTTGCGTCGAAGCACCCAGCGGGCCGAGACGGCTTTGCGACCAGGTGGAAGATCAACCAGGTCGAACACCTCATGTTCGTTCAGGGCAGTGAGCTCCTCCTGCATGGCCTTTTCCCATAGGTCAGTATCAGCGACTTCTCTAGCCTGACGCACGGTGGTGGGCTCAGCAGGAAGTGAGGTCTGAGAGGGAAAACCACTCGCAGCAAAACAGGCAGCAACATATCCTGCTGTGGACGCTTCCATGGCACTGACAAACTCGTGAGAAATGAGGGCATAACCCACAGCTGAGTTGGGGTGGACTACGCTGACGGCAAGGCCAAGGGCATCAAGCCTAGTAGGCCTGGCAGTAGAGTCCGATGCAGTGGAGGGTGCACCTGATCTGGTACGACGCTGTGACTGTGATGAGTAGGAGACTGACGTCTGGGGAAGAGTTCGAAGTCTCCCCCCAACGGGTGTATGGCTCTGGTGCGAGCGAAGGTGCCTCTGAGATCGGAAGGGAGATGGGGTCAGTGGCAACCAGAGGTGCCTGCGAGGGGATCTCAGGAATAGCACGCTGAGGAGAGTGTGCAAGAGTGTCATCAGACGGTGGCGGGGCACTGGCAGGCCCGGTCGTGGACTCAGAAGGCGAAGAGGGTGAAGAGTGTGGGTAGGAAGACTGAGTAGTGTGAGATGCGTCAGTGTTAGAATGACATGGAGATGAGGAAGCGAGAGGAGAGGTCAAGCTCGGATAAGACACATCAGCGTGGTCAGAGACAGGGTCAGAAGCAGAGCTTTCCCCTCGAGGGGGCAAGCTCGAGGAGGGCACACCAGCGAGACCGGAGGCTGGAGGAGACCCACACCCCCCAAGCCGACGGAGCAAGGACAAAGAGGAGGGGGAAGCAACACACAAGAGATCGCGAGGGAAGAAATCCTCAAAGAAGAGGGCATCTCACGACGCGACAACCCTGGCGCGATCTGTGTCCCAGAAGCGCCAGGCCTTGGACATGGCGGAGACACCAAGAAAGGTGCACAGACGAGCGGGCGGACTGAGTTTGTCGTCGCACAGGTCCTCAGGCAGCCAGACGGCAGCAACACAGCCCCAGACATGAGCGAGACGGAGATCCGCTTGGCGACCAAACCAGCGCTCAAACGGCGTGACATGACGGGAAAGAGGACCATGGGGAATGCGATTCCAGACCCAGGTCATGTAGCACATGGCCTCAAACGAGAAGGTGGGGGAGAGGTCAGATGCAGCAAGAAGGGTACGGACACCGTCAGCAAGGGTGCGGTTCCAACGCTCAGACACGCCATTTTGTTGAGGCGTGTATGGTGCGGTGGTCTCGACGTGGACACCACGAGAGGAGAAAAAGCAAGAGGTGGGTCCAATGAACTCACCCCCGCGGTCACAACAAAAAACACGAAGACGACGACCACATGCAAGTTCGGCCTGGGGAAGCCAGGACTCAAGGGAGGAACAGACATCACTCTTTTGTTTGAGGACAAAGACCCAACGCATGCGGGAGAAGTCATCAATGAGACAGAGCACGTAGCGACCAGCTCCCCTAAGAGTGTCATGGGGAAGAGGGCCCATGACATCAGCATGTAATAATTCAAGAGACGCAAACGTGCATGTTTCAGAGGTGGAGAAGGGTGAGGGATGCATTTTCCCTTGAGCGCAAGCAGGACAGTCAGGTGGTCAAGGGGAAGGGAAGGAACCGCCATCTAAGCCATCTGCGCGGAGCGTGTGAAGAAGATAATCAATTACAGTAGTATGAATATGACATAGGCGGCGGTGCAGCAACTGAGCCTGGGTAAGAGAGAGAGAGCGAGCGACATGCACATGGGCAGCAGTGGCAGGTGCCGGTGCGAAGGTGGGGACGTGAAACAGGCGGTCGCAGCAAGTGCCTTGGAGGAGGATGCGACCAGTGGTGCGGTGAGAGACAGAGGCAGTGCCATGACTGGAGGAGAAGTCCATGTCCTGGTCGTCGAGCGTGGTAACGGAGAGCAGACTCAGCTCAAGCGAGGGAACATACAGGACATCTGGCAAGAACAATTCCCCCCCAGGACCAATAAAGCGGACAACGCCAACGCCCTGTACAGGCAGCAGCTGACCGGAGCCAGTGCGGAAGAAACACACAGAGCAAACAGGACCAAGAGACACAAAGGACGCGCGGGACGAGGTCATGTGATGGGTAGCTCCGGAATCAAGGATCCAGAAGCCCCTGGACGCATAAACAGTAGCTGGATCACGACTCACAGCAGCAACGGAAGCATGCAGAACGAGATGCTGTCCACATGCAGCAAGGAAATGAGGCAAGCGGAGAGACTGCCACTCTTCAATGCACGGCACGTCAGTAGGAGGACATCCTAGAACATGCCCGGACGCTGGACCACATAACTCCCCATCGACAACACACGCAAGAGAACCTGACCCGCAGCGGTCACTCTCACCTCCCTGATCACGAAGGTGATGCTGGTGGATGGCGTGGGAGAGTGCAGCGTCCAACTGCCGCTCGTCCTCAGGTGGGTCTGGAGTGATGATGACCCCAAAGGTTGCGCGACGAGAGGGGTAGGACGACGTTGCCCAGGAAGGAGCAGCATACGAACTGGATGGCGGGCCTTAGAAAACCGGTCCACCATACCTAGGAGGCCACCCCCAGGAGTAAGGAACAGGGGGTGGTACGGCGGTGGTGTGGTAGACTGCAGCCTCAGAAGGGGCATGGTGGTGGTGCGGTGCTGACGGCGGGGGTGCGGTCCGAGAAGGGACAGCAAAGTCCCTAGAACCACCAGAGGATCGCGCCCAGTGAGCACGCATGGCAGATGCCAGGCGCTCGTTGTCGGGTGGTGCTGGGTACTTCGGTGCAGAATGACCGGTGGCCCCACAATTCCAACATGTGACCGTGTTGGAGGCAGAAGAGGAGGAGGGTGTGCTGCCAAAGTTGGTACTGGTGGCATTGCCTTTGCCGTAGCCCGATTGCTCGCCTGAGCCGGCTGTGGCAGAGCCTTTGCCCCGACCGCCTCCTTTGCCCCGACCCCCCCCCACCACCCCCTTGGTGTGCAAGAGATGTGGCAGGAGAGGAGGATGAAGAGGGAGATGGAGAGGAAGAGGAGGAGGGAAGTGCTGCGGTAGCGACGACAACGGCAGTGCGATGGATGCGCTTGTTCTGGAGAGCACTCCACCAGTCAGTGAGCAGTTGTGAGGTGAATTCCCAAAGAGCACCAATGCCTGGCGGCGAGTCAGCAGGCACGGGCTCAGCTGCAAGACGCTCAAGCTCGGAGGCTTTCACCTCTCTAAAGATGTCGGACAATTCAGGATTTAGTCCGTTGACAATAGAGAGGACAGCAGGAAGCTGTCCAGGGGTTGCTTTGCCCAGATCCTTCAGCAGACGCAGACTGCGGGCCCAATAGGCATCCACAGTTTCATCAGCACGCATGGACAGAGTGTGAAACTGGACAGTGAGCACGCTTTGTGCTGCATGACCAGTGACAGTGGTGCGACGTTTGATGAGGGCGTATGCGCCAACAGGATCAGCAAGTGTGCGGCGTGCAGTGTCATCATTGTAGGAACCAATCTCATCAGTGAGATCGTCTGGACCAGCACGGATGAGAGCACGGACAGCACGTGCAGACTCAGTATCAGTGGGAACAAAGGGAGGATTAGCAGAGGGATTGGGGAGATGGTAGTACTCCCAAAGTCCCTCACCCTGTGCCCAGGCGCTGAAACGAACCTCCCAGGATGCAAAGGATAGATTGGCAGTGAAGTGAGGAGGCGTTGAGTTAAAGTCTGGCTTGCGGTGAGAAGGCTGTGCAAGAGCTTTGGCGGCAGCAGCGCCAGCAGCAGCTGCAACTGCAATGGAGTCTGAGCGCAGAGAGCCAGCGCTGGTGGATGCGGAAGTGGGGGTGGAGGAGAAGGCACCAGCGATGTCAGCAGCAGCAAAGACTCCAGGGGTAGAGCACAAGACAGGTTGCAGACGATTAAGGACAAGGTCAGCAATGTGATCGGCGAATGTGTCCTGATCGCCTTGCTCAGTCTGCAATTTGTCCTCAGCAGCACGCTGAGCTGTGAGGGCTGCCTGAAGAGCTGCGCGCTCTTTGCGTAGTTCCTCCTGCAAGGCAGCATACTGATCATCTTCGACTGGCATGATGTGCAATGCATGTGATCATCGATATTTTTCGGGCAGAGTTTCCCTTGCCCCAGTGGGCGTGGGAAAAGATGGCCTGAGGTGTTGACGCTACACAGCCAAAGGGAAGGAGAGTGCAAGCAGCCACAGAGCAAAGAAGGGAGAAAGTAGGCGAGTCCCATGCAATGGGAGAGAGACGGCTCACCAAATCTAGCGACGCAGGTCAAACAGAGGAAACACTGCAGCTGTCGCTGCCGCTGCTATGACTGCTACAGAGGAGGATGCTGAGACGATGAAGCAGGCAATCCCAGCGAGGACGGCACCGGTAAGAGAAGAGGCAGCAGCTGCAGCTGTGACTAGTAGGCGAACCCGATGGCCGAAGGGTGTAGATGCCGCTGCTGAATCGTGAATCGAGGTCACTACACTGGAGAACGCTGTGGCAGCCGAAGCTGCTGCAGATGCAATGAAGTCAGCTGCAGCTGCAATCTGAGTGGCAATGTTGACGGAGGCTGCAGCAAGGGTGCCCTGATCAACACCTGTGATGGTGTATATATCAACTGCTTGGCCCGCAATAGTGGCAGCAGGGGCACGTGCGGCACGAGCTGTGGCTGCAAGAGTGGATGCGACAGCTGAGCTAGAGGCGAGTGCAGCCTCCAACACAAAGAGGAGGTAAGGAGGTACAGAGGATGGAACTGTTGCTTGTGACGCAGCAGGTGAGGCACCACGATGGGAGGAATTCTGTGGCTGCTGCCTGACTGTTGCTTCTGCAGCTGGTGCTGCCCCAGAGCGGGCAGCACAAGGACGCAGACCCTGATGACGAGTTGTACAAGAAGCAGGTGAGCTTACAGATAATGCGGGTCAACGTTGCTCGCGTGGTGGCCCCGTGGCTGGTGCGACCTGCGCCGTTGGAGAGTCATCAGATGCGGATTGGCAGTAGGTTGCGTACTCCACAGCGTCGGCCAGCGCAAGATGTTCAGCGGGGTCGTAGTCTTCCCCCGGGTGGTAGCTGGGGCTGTCACGCCGACGGCGACAAGTCCACGTACGGCTCTCCTCCTCTTCGTGACGTGCGAGGAGCTCATTGGTGAGGTCACGATCACACCACCCCTTTCGTGACGAGGTGACAGGCTCAGCCACGGGTGGTGACGCCAGGGTGGCGCCTCACGCTGCAGACGCGGCTGCCGACGTGCCTGAGGGGCGGTGTGATGCCAACTGGTGAGATGCCCGGCGCATGGATGCGCGCGGACGTGACTGCAGCTCCGAGATGTGGAGCGGAGTTGGAGAAGTGGGCAGCAGTAGTGGGCAAGGCGAGAGGTCCGAGCCCACGTCGAGTGAGACAGTCACGAGACAGCTACTGCTACAAGGACTGAAGAGGCCACGACTGCAACTCCGAGATGTGAAACAGGAGTTGGAGATGTGGGCAGTAGCAGTGGGCAAGGCGAGAGGCCCGAGCCCACGTCGAGGGAAACAGTCACTGGACTGCTGCTGCCACAAGGACTGAAGAGGCTGCGACTGCAACCCGAGATGTAGAGCTGGAGTTGGAGAACTGGGCAGTAGCAGTGAGCGAGACGAGAGTCTCGAGCCCACGTCGCCTGCTATTGTCACGAGATTGCTGCTGTGGCAAAGACAGAAGCGGCCGCGAGGCTCCGAGAATGGAGCGCTCGATTCGTCGCACTTCCTTGCCTAGAACGGCAACAGCAGAGTGTTGTTGTGATACTTCACACTGGGTGATGCCTCGGTGTGAGGGTGCAAGAAGTGAGTGACGATGGCTAGAAGCCGTTGCACTCACTCGGCGTCGCAATCGTACGGGTCCCGGATCGATGGAGCGGAGGGATTGATCCCTCTGTCTCTGATACCAGTAGGTAGCGGCAAGAGGCCGCCTTAAGCACCCTACTCACTAGTCTAGGATGGCAAGACATCCATGGCTGGAGCTAGGGTGTGAGAGGTGAGGAGAACACCTAGGTTTTGAGAAAACAACGTGAGAGAACAAGTGACGAGAGTAACGAGCCGTGGAGCTCTTAGCCGCGGTTGACCGGGCCACCCACTGGAGTGGATCGAAGCGGGGCCCGGCCGCCACCTCGGGGTCGAACCTCACCGGTTGGCTAAAAGCCGCTGCGTTTTCTCACACCTCAGAGCGACTGAGCGTGTGGCCCCGCAGGATCAGCAACCCGGGCTAGAACCTAACAACTAGCAGAGCATGCACGAAACACAATTCTAGAGGCCACATCGACCACGAGCGTATGTGGAGCATGCATATCTCAATTAACCTCTCACGTTTCAGCCACCAAGTGGCTCACAACCAAATGCTGAGACTTGCATGGTTCCACCACAGAAGGGCTTGAGCATGGCTGGGGTCACTCCTGTCTTGTGCCTGACCAGCTTTGCTTGGACCATGGTTTCAACGGTGCTCAGTCACCTGCAGTGAACGAGTGTGTGGGTGAGTGGAGACAAGGTGTCACTTGCGTGTGTGTCAACACTAACAAGCACATCCCGTGCTAGTAGAGCCATTGCCCGCAGCTCAACACGCTTTCTCTCCCCGTATGGCAGAGGTGTCTCTGTGGCGCTGTCGAACGGCTCGTCGATTTAGTACCTATCTTCCTCATTTGTCCGACTTCCAACACGTCTTCATGCTGGAGCGTGATCGTCGTCCTCCCCTGCAGTCACTGATGCAATGGTAGACTGTCTCGTACTACCTCCCACCCCCCTCCCCCCAACCGTTCTTGCTTCTCTTCGTGTATCCTCAGCTTCCACAATTACCCTATACTCTGCCATTGCGTCATATACAAGCAACTTGACCTTGTCGCGATAGCTGCGTATACGTCCATCAATCGCCTTGCCTCGCCTAAGGCGACGTGATTCATTGGCCTGCCGGAACCGTCGGCAATCCAATGAATCGTGTTGTGCATCTTGCAGTTGTTTGACACGGTTGCGTCATGCAACAGCAGGTTGAAATGCACAAACCCATGCATCTTTCGTGGGTTTGCGCATTTTATCTTTCTGCCATCAATCTTGCAAGAGTGACGGCAGCAGAGCTGATTATTGGACAGTTGCCGTCAATCTCGCTTGGACTGAATGTAGGAGGAATTGTTCTGGTTAACAATGGCATTACATTCTCCAACATTCGTAACGTGTTACTGGTATTCCAGGAAATTTTTCTTTTTTGTGTATGGTGTTAGTGTGGTCGTGTACCGCGGTAGAATATCGCGGTATGAGAGAGGGGTACCCTGAGAGGTCAGTAACTATACCGTACCGGTACCGTAAAAAAACTACCGTACCGCGGTATTCTCAATACTGCGGTACAAAAAAGCAGTATATTGTGGTACCGGTAACAACGCCATCAGCCCTGGTTTTGTGTACGGCTTAACTCCTCGACTCTTAAGCCAGGAATGAATGTGGCTGTCAACTTTTGAGAACCTACTGTTGTCGTCCTCCTCTAGATGATGATGGCGGCGATTATGGTAATGACGACGGCTACATCGACGACGAGGACGGCGACGACGACGAAGGCGACGACGACGGCGTTGGCGGCTGTTGTGGCGGCGGCGACGACGATAACGAAAGTGACGACGACGATGACGACGACGATGACAATGACGACGACGATGATAACAATAACGACGATGACGAGGACGACAATGACGACGACAACGATGACAGCGGCGGCGCCGACGGCAGTGGTGATGATGATGATCCACATTGTCCTCGTTATCGTTGCCATCAATGTGATTGTTGTCGTCGTCGGTGACTGCGACGCTGTCGTCCCCGTCCTTGTCGCCATTGTCGCAATCGCCACTGCCGTCGATTTCGTCGTCGTGGTTGTCCTCATCCTCATCGTTGTCGTCCTTGTCGTCGTGGTCATCGTCGTAATCGTTGTCATCGTCATCGTCATCTTCATCATCATCATCATCATCATCACCACCACCACCACCACCACCACCATCATCATCATCATCATCATTATCATCGTCATCATCATCATCGTCATCGTCATCATTATCATTATCATCATCATCGTCGTCGTCGTCGGCGGCGGCGGCGGCATCATCATCGTCGTCGGCGTCGTCGACATCATCATCGTCATCATCATCGTCATCGTCATTATCACCATCACTATCATCATCATCAGTATCATCATTATTATCAACATCAACATCATCAACATCATCATCACCATTATCAACATCATCGTCGTCATCGTCGTCATCGTCATCGTCATCGTCATCGTCATCGTCATCGTCATCGTCATCGTCATCGTCATCGTCATCGTCATCGTTATCGTCATCATCATCGTCATTGTCATCGTCATCATCACCGTCATCGTGATCGCCATTGCCATCGACGTCATCATCGCCATCGTCATCGTCATCATCGTCGTCATCGTCATCGTCATCGTCATCGCCACCGTCACCGTCATCGTCACCATCACCAACATCGTCACCGTCATCGTCACCTTCATCGTCATCGTCATCATCATCATCATTGTCGTCATCATCGTCATCGTCGTCGTCATCGTCATCATCATCGTCATCGTCATCGTTGTCATCATCATCATCGTCATCATCATCCTCGCCGTTAGCGTCGTCATTAATGTTGTTGCCATCGTCGTTATTATCGCCGTCGCAAACGCCATCACAATCGCCATCGCCATCGCCATCCTCATTGTCATCGTTATTTTCATCCTCATCGCCATTGCTATCACTTTTGTCATCTTCACTATCACTGCTGTCATCATTTACGTCTATGGCATTGCCCTCGTTGCCATCGTCATCGTCGTTGTTGTTTTCTTCATAGTCGTCGACGCCACCAACACCGTTGTCTTTGTCATTGTCGTTGTCGTCATCGTCATCATCGTCGTCGTCATCTTTGCCGTCGTCGTCATTGTCGTCGTCATGGTCGTCGTCATCATGGTCTTCTTCGTCATTGCCTTCGTCGTCGTCGTCGTCGTCATCACCATTGTCATCTTCTTCTTCAGCGGCTGCGGCGGCGGCGGTTCCGACGCTGACGCCGACACCGCCGTCGCTTCCGCTGCCACTGCCACCGCCGCCGCTCCACCGCCACCGCCGCCGCTCCACCGCCACCGCCGCCGCCGCC
>SZWC01005712.1:30734-76857 GCA_023375785.1 Penium margaritaceum | reverse complement strand
CACGCACACACACGCACGCACGCACGCACGCACACACGCACGCACGCACGCACAAACGCACGCACACACGCACACACACACGCACGCACGCACGCACGCACCCGTACAACCACCCACCTACCTCTGCTGAGGCCACCACCAGTCGCGGAACTCATGCCACGTCAGGAACGATGGTGACACGGATGGCGCCGTGGCCTCTCCGCTGCTGCCGCTGCCATAGGCGTGGCTGGAGCCAGATCCCTGCCCAGCTGGCTGCGGCAGCCACGCGGAGCAAACGAGCAGCCACTTGCCGGGAAGCCCCTGCGTGATCAGTGTCAGAAATCCACGCTGCACGCCTCCCCCGCTGCCAGCGCCGCCGCTGCTGCTCCCTGCGCCTGTCTTGTCCGGTGCCGCCTGCGCTGCAACTGGCGGCATCGTCTGCGGCAATGGTCGTGCGGGTGGAAGCGGGAGACCGGGGCTAGGTGCGTAGCATGAATGCAGCACAGCACGACAAGATAGAGCACAGTTCGGCACTGCAGTGTGCGGCACAGCACAGCACAACACAACACGGCAAGGCGCGGCTCGGAACAGGCAGACGACTGGCAAACGACTTGCGGACGACAGACGATAGACGAAGGGTGACTGCGGTGTGGCAGCCAGTTCGAGTAGGGAGAAGCAGCGGCGTGTGCGGCCTCAGCGGTGTAAATGGCGTCGGCGGCGCTTAACACATGCGTACCCGAAGGATCCTTCAGCGGCTTGCCGCTGAGGCGCTGTCCGCCACCCAACGCCTCCCAGGCCACGAATCTCATCCGCACAGCACAGACAGGCGCACACACGCGGCCGGTTCGCAGAACGCAAGCCGTGGTGACCGTTGCAGCTGCGCCTCTACCACGCCTTCGAAACGCTGGGACGCATTCGTTCTTTTGTGCACACAAGCAGCTTTTTTGTACACAGCAGCCACTGCGCGGCGAACCGACGGTTGAACCTCAAATGAATTCGGACGAGAAACTCAGCGAATCAATATTTGCCGTGAACCTGTCCACGACCTTCCGCATCGCCTTATCGGAAAGGAATGTGTAGCACAACATGACCCAAACTTGTGAAGTTCCCACTTCAAGGTGAAGGTGTAGGTTTCCTTGGGCATAGGTGTAGTGTTACGCCTAACAGAACGTGGATGGTGAACAGGTAGAAGTTGTGAGGCAAAGACACTTTGAGAATGTGGGACACTTGAGCAATTTGTAATTAGCAGTAAGTGTACTTCCATGACAAGTGTCAGAACGACAGAACACATACATACAAGTGTCGAGTTACAAATGAGATGTAGTCGGGGTCAATGGGTCGGACGTCGAGCGACGCGTGCGGAGGCGCGTCGTGAGTGGTCAGATTCGAGAAGCTCCGTCGAGAATTCGGGGGGCTTTGAGGATCGACGGTCGAAGATGCGCGAAGCATCTTTATAAATCCAGATTCGTTCGGTCCGTCGAGAAGTCGACCGAAAGGTCGCGATACTTCTCTCGTAGTTCCGGGAAGGTGGTCGAAGCTGTCAGAAGGTTCGGGAATGCACCAGAGGGCGAGGGCCGTTGGTTAAATTGCCCTCGGCCGTCGGAGCGAAAATCGAGGTTTCGTGGCGCGGTGGGCTATGCGTGTAATGACAGAAATGCCCACGCGGAAAGATTAGGGACTCGTATACGTCTGGTACGTAACCTTCCCCCCCCCCCCCCCCCCCCCCCCCCCCCCCCCCCCCCCCCCCCCCTTTTAGTCGCCACGTCTCGACGCGCATACATATGTGGCCCGGTAACGGCGGTAATAACCGTCGATGAGGTGATTCACGTCTCGGAGGTTGTCGTAGGGTTCCCAGCTGTTATGCGCGGCGTCGTAGCCGTACCACTTGACAAGATACTCTGTCATTTTCCCAAGTCGTCGGTGGCCAAGGATGTCCTCGATGACGTACTCGGTGTCCTTGTCCACTTGAATAGGAGGGGGAGGAACATCCCTGCCGGGGGAGTTCTCTCCGGGGTCTCGGTAGTGCTTGAGTCTGCTGATGTGGAAGACCGGATGAACTTGCATACTGTCCGGGAGTTTGAGTCGCGCAACCACCGGGGTTTGCATGCGCTCGATCTTAAACGGTCCCAGCCATCGGGGTTTGATCTTTGAACAGTCAGCTCCTCGGAGTTTGATGTTCGTAGAGCTAAGGATCGCAATCGCCAGCGGCGAAGACATTGTCGCTGCGATGCTTGTCGGCTGCTCGCTTCATCGCCGCTTGCGTCTTCGCGAGCGTTTGCCGTGCTTCCTCCCAGAAGGTGGTGAAGTCGCGGATTTGGACGTCAACCGCGGGAATGTTGCTCTAGCTATGTAGTCCTGCCGGTGTGGCGGGAAGTTTTCCATACACCACTTCGAACCGAGTTTTACCACTTGCGGTGGAGATCACCGAGTTGTACGCGATTTCGGCGGTCGGCAGGTTTTGTGCCCAATCTGTCCCATGGGGTTCGCACGGACTTTGGAGAAGCTGTTCGAGCGTCTGATTGGTGCGCTCGGTTTGGCCGTCGGTTTGCGGATGAAACGCCGTGGAGAGTTGGATTTTGCTGCCATAGCGAGTCATCAGTTCGTGCCAAAAACGGCTCGTGAATCGACCGTCCCTGTCGCTCGTGATGGTTCTTGGGACACCGTGTAGCCGTACGATGTTGTTTAGAAACAGCCGTGCAGTTCCTTCGGCGGTGACGGTGGTCGTCGTCGGGATGAAGTGGGACAACCTGTCGACGACCACGAGAATTGTGTCATATCCCTCGGGTGTGATCGGTAATCCTGTGACGAAGTTCATGGAGATGTCGACCCATGGTTCCGTTGGAACATGGAGCGGCTGCAGGAGTCCGGGTGGCCATGTGCGACGGGATTTTTGTCGTTGACACGTGTCACAGGATTTGCACAAGTTGGCCAGGTCGGATTGGATCTTGTCCCACCAGTAGTGTTTCGCCAGCTTCTTCAGCGTCTTGTCTTCTCCGAAGTTCCCACCTGGACCTATGTCGTGGCACTCCTCGAGCAGCATGCGGCGGAGTTCGTCGTTCGGAGGAACGATCACCTGGCGCATGAAGCGTCGCCGCCAATAGGGTGCGTCGAACCAGAATTTCGTCTTGTCCTATCCGCCATGTTGATCGTAGCCTCGTGCGAACAACCGCTCGAGATACGGATCTCGTTGCAGCTGTAGTGTTGCTGCTTCGGCCATCAAGTCTGGTTGGCGGTTGAGTGCGTCCGCCGGGTTGGTTAATCGTGGCCGGAACTCGATATCGTAGTCGAACCCGGATTCGAGGAACTCCATCCATCGGGTTTGACGTCGACTCAGGTTCGGTTGCGTCTTCAAATACTTCAGCGCATGATGGTCGGTACGCACGACGCATCGGCAACATTCAAGATAGCACCGCCAAGTCTTAAATGTGTGCACGACCGCCAGGACCTCTTTCTCGTGCACGGCGTAGTTGAGTTCCGGTCCCCGCAGCTTTCTTGATATATATGCGACCGGTTGCTCGCCGTTGACGTGGTCCTATAGGAGAACCGCGCCAATGGCTTGATCGGACACGTCTGTAGCCATGACGTAGTCGATCGTTGGATCAACTAATCGTAGGGTTGGCGCGGATGCCAGAGCGTTCCGCAAAGCGGTGAATGCTTCTTGTTCGTTGTCTCCCCATCTCCACTTGTTTTCTTTTCGAGTGAGATCGGAGAGAGGCGCTGACACTCGGGTGTAATCTCGTACGAAGCGCCGGTAGTAGTTGGAGAAGCCGAGGAAAACTTGAATGTCTCAAACGTTGGTTGGTGTCGGCTAATCAGCGACCACTGTCACTTTTTTCGGATCCATGGTGATCCGTCCGCCGTTGATGACGTGGCCCAAAAACTCAATCGAACAGCGACCGAAGTCGCATTTCGAGAATTTTCAAAAAACTTCTCTCTTTGTAAAACTTCGAGGACTTTTCGGAGATGTCCATCGTGCTCCTCCGGGGTGCGGCTATACACCATGATGTCGTCCAGATACACCACGACAAAATCGTCGAGGTGCGGGTGGAAAATGTTGTTCATTGCCGCCATAAAGGTCACGGGAGCATTCGTGAGTCCGAACGGCATGACCGTGAACTCAAAATGCCCGTAGCAAGTTCAGAACAGTCTTCTCGATGTCGGCGTCCGCCACACGTATCTGGTGATAACCACTGCACAAGTCGATTTTGCTGAAAATTCGAGCCCCTCGAAGTTGGTTGAAAAGCTCGTCGGCTCGGGGGAGAGGATAGCGGTTCTTCATGGTAGCGTTGTTCAACGCCCGGTAGTCCACCCTCATCCGCATTTCTCCAGTTTTCCTTTTCACGAATAAGACTGGTGCGGCGTAGGGTGACGTGGATGGGCGGATGAACCCCTGACCGAGCATCTTGTCGAGCTGTTTTTTAGCTCGGTCAGCTTGTGGTCGCTCATCCAATAGGCTCCTCGAACTATAGGTCTGCTGCCCAGCTTCAGTTTGATGCGATGGTCGATGTCGCGTTGAGGGGGTAAGGTTTTTGGGAGTTCATCGGGGAAGACATTCGCAAACTCTTGGATGAGTGGTGCAAAATCTTCGGGTACCATCGCAAACTTGGTTGATGCCGATGAGGCTGATGAGGCTGATGAGTCAGCTGCTACCACTTCCGCTTCCTCCATTGGCTCGAGATGCACGAGCCACGCACGAGCTCCTTGTCGTATGCAATGCTTGGTCACGTTGAGCAGTATTGATTACACAGGTTGTTGCTACTGCGGCTTCCTCTGCTGCTTCCACCTCTGCTACTTCCGTTGTCGTCTTCCGCCCCACGCGTAGAAGGTGTCGCTTGGCGCCGTTAACTTCAACGTAGACGTCGCCACTATTCCAATCACCCTACGGATTGTGCTGGTACACGAAGTCACGTCCGAGAATGATTTTGTGGTCACTCATCGGGCACGTCCTCCAGACCGTTGCATCCCGCAGATCTCCCACTTGTAGTCGTAGTGGTTCTTGGAGTCTCCGAATCTGCAACCTCCAGTCGAAGGTTTTTCCTTCAAACACCCCTGGTTTGGTCTGCAAACCCAACTTGCGGACCATGTCGTTGCTCACGAAGCTGTGTGAAGCTCCTCCATCGAATAGTGCCAGTACCGTTCTGCGACTTTTACATCCTCGAGGTTGAACTTTAAACAGTATCGCCGGTTGGTCGTCCTTGTATCCCTCGTCGAACTTCACGATCTCATAAACCCTCTACGGTGATGTAGACCGTTGAGATGGGCGATCGTTCGGCGCAGATCGCTCCTCACGGACAAGAGTCGCGCCTTTCACTCCTGCCCCTTGCCGTTTCCCGACTCATTTTTCTGCGATTTACCCCTTTTTTGGCGTGCTGCTTGCTTCGACAGTTCCGAGCGATGTGCCCGAATTTTCCACAGTTGTAGCAGGTTTGCGTGTCCTTTTGGTCGACGACGTCCACTTCCATCAGAGTCGAGGAGTCCGCCAACTGTCCGTTCCCACGGTAATTGTGGTTGGGAGGTCGCCAGCGGTAGAATTCCTGGATCTGAGCGTTGTAGTTGGCGTTGTGGATCCATTCTACTGTTGCGATCATCTGCGGTAAGTCATTTTGGATGCTGAAGATGGTGATTGCTCGCTGAATGTCTCTCTTGAGGCCGTTGTTGTAGTGAAAACAGAGTTCATCGGGGGCAATGTCTACTCCGGTGATGATCTCGCGAAATCTCTGTGTGTAGTCTGCCACGCTGGATTGCTGATGCTGGAGCTTGTACCGAGCGTCCGACTTCTGGTTCAGCCGTCCAAATCGTGCGAGCACCGCGCGTGAAAACTTGCTCCAGTCGGTTGGTGGCGTCAGCGGATCTTGCCATTGCAGGTTGATCTACTCCAAGGGTAGAACACCTACGGTGGGCGATATGAGACGGGCACCGATGGCCGTCGATGAGGCCTCGCGGGTCTCCTGCTGCCGTTGGATGGCCTTTAGATCAGACCACCAACTTAGCGATGTGCCACGCAGAAGCGCGACAGTGAATTTTCTTGCGATCGTCGTTGACCCCAGCAGCAGTGAAGTACACCTCCAAACTTGTCAGCCACATCCAAACCATCGGTCCTTTGGAGTTTGTAGGATCGAACGGTTCAGGTGGAGCTGGACGAATTTTGGGTTCGCTCGAGAGTTGGGAATTTCTCTTGACGAGCACCGCTTCTCGTGAGCTTGCGTTGCGAAGAGCCTCCAGCGCGACGTTGAGTTGTTGGAGCAGATGGCTGTTGACCCCCTCGAGCGCGGAGATACGGTTCGCCAGTTCCTCGTTCATCCGCGCCTGTCGTCCAGTGCCACTTGCTGTCCCGGTCGTTGACGTCGAGGCTGCCGGTATGGGCGGCTGGCTTATCGCCGTCGGATCCACGGCCGGGGTGGCCGTTGATGCCGTCGGAGTTGAGCTGGCTGCCACGTAGCCTGCCACGCCAGCGTTCGCGGCTGCTTCAGGGTTTGCATGCATGGACACGTTATGCTCCTACATCGCCGAAGTCGTCCCCGAAGACCCGCTACTGGTCGTCGGGTGCGCTCGCTCCCCTCACGTCGTAGTCGCGAAGTCTGCAAAGTCTTGACGTGCGACATGCGCTGACGGCTTGTGCGAGGTAGTCCTATGGATGGGAACAGTAGTCGGGTGCCTCTCCTGTGCCAAAGCGCTCTGATACCAAGTGTTACGCCAATCGGAACGTGGATGGTGAACAGGTAGAAGTTGCAAGGCAAAGAAACTTTGAGAATTGAAGACACTTGAGCAATTTGTAATTAGCGGTAAGTGTACTTCCATGACAAGTGTCGGAACGACAGAACACATATATACAAATGTCGAGTTACAAATGAGATGTAGTCCGTGTCATTGGGTCGGACGTCGGGCGACGCGTGCGGAGGCGCGTCGTAAGTGGTCGGATTCGAGAAGCTCCGCTGATAAGTCGGGGGGCTTCGAGGATCGACGGTCGAAGATGCACGAAGCATCTTTATAAATCCAGATTCGTCTCGGTCCATCGGGAAGTCGACTGAAATGTCGCTATACTTCTGTCATAGTTTCGGGAAGGTGGTCGAAGCTGTTAGAAGGTTTGGGAATGCAGCGGAGGACGAGGGCAGTTGGCTGAATTTCTCTCGACCATCGAAGCAAAAATCAAGGTTTCGTGGCACGGTGGGCTATGCGTGTAATGATACAAATGCCCACGCGGAAAGATTAGGGACTCGTGTACGTCTGGTACGTAACATGTAGGACATAAACATCATATAATTTTGCTGTTATGCCGAACGGAGTGTGGATGGTGAACAGGTATGGGTTGCGAGAACGACCGCCATTTAGGAATTTTGGACATTTGAGAAATTTGTAGTTAGCTGTAAGTGTACTTTGTTGACGAGTTTCGGAACGACTGAACACAGATATATAAGTGTCGAGTTACAAATGAGACGTAGTCGGGATCATCCGGTCGATCGTCGAGCAATGCATGTAGAGATGTGTTGTGAGTGCTTCGATCGAGAAGTCCCGCGGAGGAATTGGGCGGCTTCGAAGATCGAGGATGAAGATGCAAGATGCATCTTCATAAATGTCGAAGCGTTCAGAAGTTGACCGAAAGATCATGAAACTTTTGTCGACGATTCTCGAAGGTGGTCGAAGTTATCAGAACGTGCGTGAAGGAACGCCAGAGGGCGAGGGCAGTTGGCCGAATTGCCCTCGACCATCAGAGCAGAAGTAGGGGTCTTGATGCGCGGTGGGCTATTTGTGTAACGGCAGAAATGCCCATGCAGAGAGTTCAGGAACTTGTGTGCATCCAGTACGTAACACCCCCCCCCTCAACCGAGACGTCCCGGCACGCTTACGGATGTAGCCCGGTGATGGCAATAATACCCGTCCATGAGGTCATCGACATCTCGGAGATTGTTGTAGGGTTCCGAGCCGATGTGCGCGGCATCGTAGCCATGCCACTTAACAAGATATTCCAACGTTTTGCCACGTCATGGATGGCCGAGGATGTCTTCGATGACGTACTCGGTGTCTTTCTCCACTTGTATAGGAGGAGCGGGAGGCACATCCCTGCCAAGGAAGTTCTCGCCGGGGTTTAGGTAGTTCTTGAGCCTGTTTATGTGGAACACCAGATGAACTTGCAAGGTGTCCGGGACTTTGAGCCACGCAATCATGGGGGTTTGCGTGCGCTGGATCTCAAACGGTCCCAACCATCGGAGTTTGAAAATCGGACATTCGGCTCCGTAGAGTTTGATGTTTGCTGAATTAAGGAGTACTTTCTCCCCAGTGGCGAACACGTCATCACTCCAATGGCGATCGCCTTCATCGCCGCTTGTGTCTTCACAAGAGCCCCTTGTTTCATCCCATATGGTGAAGAAGTCATGGCGTTGGATGTCGACCGCAGGAATGTTGCTCTTGTTGTGAAGTCCAGCTGGTGTGGCAGGAAGTTTGCCATACACCACTTCGAAGAGAAATTTACCCGTTGCGGTGGACGTCATTGAGTTATACGCGAGCTCGGAGGTCGGAAGCTTGGCTCCCCAATCCGTCCGTGGCTGGCGTAATGTGTGGAGAAATTGTTTGAGTGTTTGATTGGTCCGCTCGGTTTGGCCATAAGTTTGAGGGTAGAACGCCGTGGAATGCTGGATCTGACTGCCATAGCGAGTCATTAGTTCGTGCCAAAAACGGCTCGTGAATTGACTATCTCTGTTGCTTGTGATGGTTCTTGGCACACCGTGTAGCCGTACGATGTTGTTTGGAAACAACCATGCTGTGCCTTCGGCGATGACGGTGGTCATTGTCGGGATGAAGTGGGACATTTTGGAGAACCTGTCAACAACCACGAGCATTGCGCCATATCCCTTGTGTTTGACTCGTAGTCCATGTTGTGATTTGTGACTTTCCTGTCAACTTGTACAGTTGACGGTGACCATTTGGCCATGTCCATGCCCATGCGGATCCCTAATGCGGACCCAGGTGGCACCAGTGTGTCGTCTAGTGGCAGAAAACCAGCTTGGAGCTGACCGACGACCGTCCTAGACTCCTAGACGTTGTCTGGGACCTTTTGAAGTTTTTTTGCAGCATGTAGGAGTTTATCGGTGGATTGGCCTCGGGCCCGACTTGCATGCTTTTACATTGTGTATCCATCGTTTGATGTCAGATGCATGCATGTGACCAGTCGTAGCCTCTGGCTTGTGATTCTGCATGTTCAGCTTTAGACGGCTTAGCGTTCTGACTTGTCCACGCTGAGTTATGGCCAGAATAGTGGTTTTGGGCCGGTTTGATGAAAGTCCTTGCACTGCCGCATGCGACACCCGCCGTGCGTCGCGGCAGGTAGTTATGCCATGGACCTATCATTTATCATTTCTCTCTGCAAAGAGATAAATGAAGCATTCTGGCACTTTGACTTGTGTCTCCTAGCCAAACCCTTGCCGTTCTGCGTACGACCTGTGACAAACGTCACCATCTGACCAGGCACTGACGCCTAGTCAGCGGTTGTGTTTCTAGGTGGTTCTACGCAACATCTCATGGTATCAGAGCAGCGAGACCTCTCTCGCCTACATGCACCGCAAAAACGCAGCACCGGTAGCAGCAGTAAGAGTCACCGCCGCCGCCGTATCCTGGGACTCGTTGAAGCCATTTTCAGCAACGACACCACCACGCAGTCCACACCAGCTCACCGGATGAGCTGCAACAGTTACCAGTTCCAGTAGCCAAGCCGAGCAGTAGCAACAGCACCGAGTGGTAGTAGCAGCCATGTCTGGCTGCTCATCCGCAAAAAAAAGGAAAGCAGCCCACAGCAGGAGATCACAGCATGAAGCGGCGACTGCGAGTTGCAGCAGTGCACAACGACAGCAGCAACGAGCAGTGGCAGTGGCAGCGAGCAACACCAGTGGCAGAAGTAGTCGTGGACAACAACAGCGCGGCGATAGTAGCAGCAGCATTGCACTTGCTATAGCGCCAGTAGCAACAACAGCAACAACAGCATTGCAGCAACAGTAGTAACAGCTTCAATAGCGGAGCAGCAGCAGCAACGACCACAACAACAGCAGAGCTACGAAGCAGCAGTCACGGTTGTTGTGATATACAATAGTGTTGCATAAAACTGCTGCGCAGCTGTGCAAACTCTGTGCAGCTGTGCACATTCTACGAAGCTGCACAGCCGTGCAGCCGCGAAAGGGGCTGACGAGGTCCCCTCCTCCCACCGAGGAGTCTGCGTGACTTCCAAAAAAAAGATTGCTGATGTCGGCATTTTCTTGCTGATGTCATCAGATCCGTACTGATGTCAGCAGACCCTAACTGACATCAGCACTTGCCTTCGTCAATTTTTTTGGTTGGAACGTCAAAAGTTACCAGCGTCTCAACTCCTCGAGAACCGCTTACGGTTCTGCAGTCTGACCGGTTTGACTTCCCGGTCCATACTGAGGGCTGACATGGCTCCGACTGGTGACAAGGGCAAAGGACCACCAGATCCCTCTTCCTCCTCCCCAGGGGTCATGAGCCCACGCTCGCAGGCTATTGAGGACCTGCCGAGTCAGCAGGATGAGATGTGTCATCTACAGCAGCAACAGACTGACGCCATCCGTACGCTCACTGAGCTTCTTTGTAGTCAGTCCACGGCCCTACAGTAGACCTCTGAGGGAGTCGGTGTTGTCTTACCTTTTGTATAGCAGTCAACACCTACACTGAGGACAGCAGCAGGACGCGACCTGCCACCTCTTGATCCTTTGGATGAGGACCCTGACATGCGTGTTATGGAGGATGACACTCACGAGAGGGAGATTCGCATGCTTTAGGAACATCTCTGCCTGATTCAGACGAGTTCTCGGGTTCCACAAACATCTGACATCTGATCCTCACCTAACCTCTACCTCGGTGACTTTCCTCGTTTTGGTGTCTTCCCCATCCCTCGTCTTTTTCAACCTATGGTTGGTCTCCCTACGAAGTGGCAATCCAAGGACTTCAAGACACCGCCCCCACGATATGTCAGTGAGGACGACTTTGACTGCCAGGAGACTCTTTTCCAGGTCTGGGCCACTTCAGAGGGGGTATGGCCCTACTATCACAATCTGTACCAGGTTATGGATCGCGCTCAGGTACTGACAGCGGCCAGGGCGATGCGAGGACTCCTTTACGCCATGTCGCGTGAGACTTTCGTGGACTTTCGTCCTTTCCTTTGAGAGGCCGGCACAGGCACGGGTGCTGATCCACATCGGGACTGGGACCTGGCTTTGTCCCTACTTGTTGCAGAGATGCATGCCACCCGCGTGGCTCACATTTGCGCCTTTCACTTCCTTTGTCAGGGACCTGCCGAGCCCGCAACCAATTACTGGCGGCGTGCCATGCACATCTACACATGCCTTGGGACCTGGGGAGGTACAAAGTTGTGGACGCTTCGCGCGCTCATCACCGGGGTTCGTCTTGAGTACGCAGACATCTTCTCGGGGTACAATGACGCTATGCTCGAGCCCTTCTCCACCTCCCTTTAGCTTCTTCCTTGGGCACATCAGATTTTCCTCCAGGTGACTTCCGCCTATGAGGCAGCCGTCATCCAACAGGAGAATCCACTTGCTGCAACGGTCATCCTGTCGCCATTGATGCCCCTATTGCAGTCCACTTCTCCATCCTCTGGCACACCCTCCTCTTCCCCTTCCACCCCAATTACCCTGACTCAAACGTAGGATGTGGCAGCAATGGCACAGGGGAAGAAGGGCAGGATGATGCGTGGTTCAAGCCAGCAACCGTCGTAGCAAGAGTAGTCATCAGGCAGTAGCAGTGGACGTAATGTTCACTACAACAACTGTGGAGGCGCTCATCGTTACACCGAGTGCCACCAGCCGCTCGACTGGGCACGAATCACTCGCAGTCTTCAGACTGCACACACACACACACACACACACACACACACATACACACACACACAGTGGGCTACATCACGTAGCACAGCCTCATGTCACGCGGCGACTACGATCATAGCAATTCCCGCTTCCCGACCGGCAAGCGATGGCGACCCGGATCCACGTGACCGCACCATCGCCGAGCTCCATCGCCTTCAGGCACTTCACTTTCAGGGAGGTGCGAGTGTGTCGCCGTAGCCAGGTGGTTCACAGACTGTTTGTTTGTCTGTTCTCGTACCTCGTGATGACTTGTGTGAAGGGACACAGCTAGCATGTGATGATGATGGGCCTGGAAGTACAGATTGGATTCATGAGTCTCACCTTTGTGCCCTTCGTCGTTTCTCCTCACCTCTTACTTAGCGCCCGACTGAGGCCGAGTGTTCCATTGCCTGTTATACGGTGACATCCTCCGGTCGTGATCGCGGTGACACTTGGATCATTGATTCCGGTGCCACTCATCACATGACCTGTCGTCGTAGTGACTTCGTTGTTCTCGATCCTGTTGCGTCTGTTTGCTCCGTTCACACAGGCTCTGGTCAGTCACTGCCAGTCCAGGGTGTTGGAGTTGTATGCTTTGATGGACCATCTGGCCCCTAGTATCTTTCCGAGGTGCTTTTTGTGCCTGACCTTGAGCTCATCTTGTTTTTTGTGCGTGCATGCACACTGATGGGACTCTTTGTGGAGCACACTACAGACTCTGCGACTATGATAGCTATTGATTCTTGTACCATTCTTCTTCGTGCCTCTGTTGTGGATGGTGTTTATCGTGTCTCTTGGATTTCTTCTTGTTGTTACTCCCCTTCTCCTCTTGTTCATTTGCTTGTCATTGGTATTCGGTCTGCTGAGCACCAACAACTGCTACATCATCGGTTGTGTCATATGGACTCCGACACTGTGTGGATGCTTATTCGGACACAGCCGGTACTCGGTTTTGAGGCGGCCTCTTTCAAGAAGCCACCCAAGACTGATTGTCTATTCTGTGCTGAGGGTAAGATGCATTATTGCACCTACCCTCACTCCCGTTCTCGAGCACTTCGTCCCCTTGAGTTGGTCCATTCGGATCTTCTCAGTCCTCTTCCTGTCAAGTCTTTGTCCAATCGGGGCCGATATGTCCTAACCCTGACTGATGACTTCACCCAGATGCGGTGGGTCTACAGCCTGGGCCAGAAGAGTGACGCCGCTCTAGCGGTTTGCCTCTAGCTAGTGATAGCTGAGCGTCAGTCCCACCACACGCTCCATACCTTCCGTTCAGATTGTGGCAGCGAGTTTCTTGGCAAGATGCACACTTTCTTTGCCGAGCACGCGGTTTTTCACTAGGTCTCAGCTCCTGCAACTCCTCAGCAGAATGGTGTCTCTGTGCGCTAGAACCGCACCATGGAGGATGTGGTTCGTTCTATGCGGTCTGAGTGCGGTCTCGCGGACTCCTTTGCCTTTGAAGGATTGGCCTACATGACATGGGTCTGGAACTGCCTCCCGCATGGTCCCCTTCCGGACCACGTTACACCGTACGAGCTCTGGTTTGGCCACCGTGCCGATCTGTGTCTCGCTCGTGTCTGGGGATCTGTGGCTTCTGTGTGGTACACCAAGGACCAGCAGGGGTCCAAGGTCTCCCCGTAGGATTACTTTTGTGCCTTCGTGGGCATCTCTCTGTGGCCGAAGGCCTGGTGGTTTTGGGACAATGCCCATCATCGCATCATTGAGTCCCATGACGCACTCTTCTTTGAGTCTCTCACCTACCATGACCTGACCTCGATCATGTCAATGTCCGTCACACACGTTCCTACGTGTGAGGCTCTTTGACGGATGAGGAAGTCTGGGCCTACGAGCACCTCTCGTCCGACTGATGTGTTCGTTCGAGCCCCCTTCAGATCTCGGTCTCCGGCTCTTGATGACCCAGCGATCATCGTTGTCGGCCCAGAGACCTCTCCAATCCAGCCATTTTCTACCCCTATTCCCTCGCACCCCATAGGCACCCATGATTCTGTACACATGTCCATCAGTACTCCTACCTCTGTGCGTGCTCATGCCTTAAAACCTGCTCCTACTGCCACACCTAGTCTTGTGTCTCCCATCATCTTACCAGCATCTCCTCACACTACATCACCTGCCCCTTTGCCTCAATCATCACCAGATGTGGTCGTGTTTGTCTCTGAGCCTGAGGTGACCCCGTCGAGCCCAGGTTACTCGCGTGAGCCGGGTGGTCATCTTTGACCATTGGTCTATGGGGTCCAGCAGGTGTCAGGTCTGGCACCCAGGCTCTCCACTTACAACGTCACGATTGGTGATCCTGGCACAAAGGCCCTCGGCCTAAGTGTCTGCACAGATCACACAGAGGTACATCCAGTGTACCTTGTAGGGCATGATCTGGTCACTCACGAGTTTTGGATCCCTTGTGATGGAACAGCTGACCTTGTGGTCATCAGGCCCAGCTTCGAGGCATGTGTACTTGCCACTCAGAGCTCTCCCTCTATGGCACCTGATCCGGGCACACTAAGGGAAGCTCTCTCATCAAAGGATGCAGACGCCTGGCGTGCTACCTGCGAGATTGAGCTTCGTGCCATCCAAGAGCACAAAATTTACGAGTTATTCAACCTTCCACCTGAGAGGAAGGCTATTCAGGTCAAGAGGGTCTTTGGCAGGAAAGTGAAGTTGGATGGCTCACTGGAACGCCACAAGGCTCTTTTGGTCGTCAAGTGGTATTGACAAGGTTTGGCGCTTGCGCAAGTCTTTGTATAGCCTCAAGCAGTCTCCTCGGTGCTGGAACCAGGAGATTACTGGCACCTTGACTCGTGCGGGATACGTACAAAGTGAGGAAGATCCCTCTCTCTTTATCCGACGGATGCCTAAGCGGTTCACTGCCATCTTGGTCTATGTGGATGACTTTTTTTCGCGACTCCTTCCATGGGGGGCGTGTAGGAGGCCACGTTGGTCCTCCACACTGCCTATAGGATGAAAGATCTTGATCCTGTAGTAGTGTTTCTTGGTATGCAGATCATGGTAGACCGCAGACATCGGACACTTGTGCTCCATCAGGCCCGATACGCACGTGTTGTTGGGGAGCGCTTCAGTGACCTCCTTGGCACAGTGTCCACGGTCTCAAAACCTCTTACACCTGACGGGCAGGATGCCCTAAAGTTGGACAATCCCACACAGTTGGGGGAGACCGTGGATGTGACCTTGTACCTCTGCCTCATCAGATCTCTGATGTACCTGGCCAGTACCACATGCCCCGGTATCTCTTTTACCGTCAACCTCCTTGCATAGTTCTCGTAGGCTCCACGTGCTAGAGCCCTTTATGCGGCTATGCGAATGGTGCAGTACGTGGTCTCTACATTATACCTCGGACTCTGCTTTCGCTGGCAGTGTTCGTTGGTTATTTCCTTTTAAACCGACATCGACTGGGCCTGGAGTCAAGATGGACGCAGTCGCACCGATTACGTGTTCCTGCTCGGTGGTTCCGCTATTTCCTGGCATATTCGGAAGTAGGGATGTATTGTACGTAGCTCGTTAGAGGCCATTTATGTTGCTCTAGATGCAGGGGCTGCTGAGGCAGTGTGGCTACAACACTTGTTCCTTGAGCTAGGTCAATTAGTACCCGCCGTTGTGCTTCGCCGTGACAACCAGAGTTCTCTTGCCATTGCAGATAACTATGGTGTCTTTCATGCTCGTACGAAGCACATTACGGTTAAGCATCACTTCGTGTGTGATCTGGTGGAGCGACACGTGATCTCCATCATATGGGTCGGCACTGACATGCAGCGTGCTGATTTCTTGACGAAGGTACTAGCGCGCGAGAAGTTTCTCGTGGCCATTCGTTCTGTTGGGCTTCGCCCCTTGCCTCAGAGTGGTTGAGCGCAGGGTGTGTCTATGTCTGTGTCACGACCGTTTATGCACTCATTGTTGTACTCGTTTCAGTGCTGTATGTGTATGGACATGCGTAGCATCGGGTCATGTGGAAGTGTTGTGATTTGTGACATTCCTATCGACATGTACAGTTTACTGTGAGCACTTGGCCGTGTCCATGCCCGTACAGATCCCTGATGTGGACCCAGGTGGTACCAGTGCGTCGCCTGGTGGCAGACTACAAGCTTGGAGCTGACCGACGATCGCCCAAGAGTCCTGGATGTTGTCTTGGACCTTCTGCAGTTTTTCTATAGCACGTAGGAGTTTATCGGTGGACTGACTCCAGGCTTGATTTGCATTTTTTTGCATTGTGTGTCCACCGTTTGATGCTAGATGCACGCATGTGACAAGTCGTAGTGTCTGGCTTGTGATTATGCACGTTATCTTCAGGCGGCGTAGCAATCTGACTTGTCTACATTGAGTTACGGCCAAAACAGTGGTTTGGGGCCGGTTTTAGGACAAACCTTGCACTGTCGTGTGTGACACCCGCCGTGCACCGTGACAGGTACTTTTGCCATGGACCTGTCATTTGTCATTTCTCTTTGCAAATGCTATTGAAGCATTCTGGCACTTTGACTGATGTCTCCTAGCCAAACCCTTGCCGTTGTATGTACGAACTGTGACTATCGTCACCGTCTGACCAGGCACTGGCGCCTAGTCAGCGGCTGTGTTGCTAGGAAGCTTTTGCGCATCATCTCAGTCCAGTGACAAAGTCCATGGAGATGTTGGTCCACTTTTTTATCGAAATGGATAGTGGCTGCAAAAGTCTGGGTGGCTGCGTGTGACAGGGTTTTTGTCGTTGACATGTGGGACACGACTTGCAGAATTTGGCGACATCATTTTGCATCTTGTCCCACCAGTAGTAGTTTGCCAGCTTCTTTAGTGTCTTGTCCTCTCCAAAATGTCCCCCTAGACCGATGTCGTGGCACTCCTCGAGTAGCATGCATCAGAGATCATTGTTTGGGAGTACGACCACCTGATGAGTGAATCATCGTCACCACTAGGATGAGTCATGCCAGAACTTGGCTTTGTCTTATCCAACATGTTGTGAACAACTGCTCAAGGTACAGATCTTGTTGTAGTTGAAGTGTCGTTGTCCCAGCCATCAAGTCCGGTCCGCGGGTGAGGGCATCTGCTGGGTTGGTTTTGCCCGGCTGGTACCAAATTCGATAAACTCCATCCATCAGGTTTGTCTTCGACAAAGTTTTGGCTGTGTTTTCAAACAATTCAACGCATGATGGTCAGTGCGTAAGACGCATAGGCGGCATTCAAGATAGCACCGCCATGTCTTAATTGCGTGTACGACCGCCAGCATCTCCTCCTTGTGTACAGCGTAGGTGAGTTTTGTTCTGTGCAACTTTTACGAGATGTGCGTGACCGGTTGCTCTTCATTGTTGTGACCGTGCCATTGGCTCGATCAGAGGCCTCCGTAGCCATGATATAGTCGACATTTGGATCGGCTAATCATAGGGCTGACGTCAAGATCAGAGTGTTTTGTAAAGTGGTGAACTCTTCTTGTTTGTTGTCTCCCCATAGCCACTTGTTTCCTTTTTTAGTGACTCAGAGAGTGGCGATGAAAATCAGGCATAGTCTCGTACAAAACGCCGGTGGTAGTTGCAGAAGCCGAGGAAGACTTGAACGTCGTGCACGTTGGTCGGCGTCAGCCAGTCAGCGACTTCTGCCACTTTTTCCGGATCCATGGTGATCCGTCCGCTGTTGATGATGTGACCCAAAAACTCGATCGAATGGCGACCAAAGTCGCACTTCAAGAATTTTCTGAATAATTTCTCTCTTTGTAAAACTTTAAGAACCTTCAGATTGATCTTTTAGATTGAGGAATGTTGATATGAGGAATCTTTCAGAGATATCCATCGTGCTCCTCAAGGGTGCGGCAATATAGCAAAATGTCATCGAGATATACCACGACAAGATTGTCGAGGTACGGGCGAAAAATATTGTTTATGGCTATAATGAATGTCGCCGGGACATTCTTCAGTCCAAACGGTATGACAGTGAACTCAAAATTCCCATAGCACGTTCGAAACACTGTCTTCTTGATGTCGAAATCTCCCACACGGACCTGGTGATAGCTGCTACGTGGTCAATTTTAGTGAAGATTCGAGCTCCTCGGAGTTGGTCAAAACGTTTGTCAGCACGAAGGAGAGGGTAGGATTTCTTGATGCTTGCATCGTTCAACGCTCGGTAGTCCACGCACATCCGCATCTCACCAGTTTTCTTTCTCACAAATAGTACTTGTGCAGTGTATGGTGACATGGATGGGCTGATGAACCCCTGACCCAGTATCTTGTCGAGTCGCTTTTTCCGCTCGGTCAGCTCACGGTTGCTCATCCGATAGGCTCCTCAAACGGTGGGTCGGCTGTCCGGTTTCAGTTTGATGCAATGGTTGATGTCGCATTGAGGTGACAAGGTTTTCAGGTTTTCGTTGGGGAAGACATCTGCACTCTCTAGGATGACATGTGCAAATTCCTCATGAACCATCGCGAACTTTGTTGGTGCCAATGAAGCCGATGAGGTTGATGAGGCTGATGAAACAGCTCCTTCCACTTCCGCTTCCTCCATTGGCTTGAGGTCTACGATCCATGCGCGAGCCCCTTGTCACATGTAGTGCTTGGCCACGTTGAGTGGTATCGGCTGCACAGGTTTTCACTTCTCAATTGTGCAGTTTCCTCTGCTATTTTCACCTCTGTTGCTTTTTCTTTTTTCTTCTGTCCCACATGCGGAAGTTGTCACTTAAAGTCGTTGACTTCAACGTGAACGTTACCACTATTCCACTTGATCTGCGGGTTGTACTGGTACAGGAAATCATGTCCCATAATGATTTTGTAGTCACTCATTGGACACGACCTCCGGTCCGTTACGTCCTGCAAGTCTCCCACTTGCAGTCATAGTGGTTCTCAGAGTCTCCGTGCCTGCAATCTCCCATCGACGGTTTTTCCTCCAAATATCCCTGGTTCGGTGTGTAAACCCAGCTTCCAAACCATTTCATTGCTTACAAAACTGTGAGAGACCCCTCCATCCAATAGCGTTGGTACAGTTCTGTGACTCCTATATTCTCGAGATTGCACTTTCAGCAGTATCATCGGCTGGTCGTCCTCGTGTCCCTCGTCGAACTTAGCGATCTCAAAAACCCTCCGTGGCGTCGTGAGTCGTTCAGATGGGCGATCGTTTGGCATAGATTGCTCCTCTCGGACAAGAGTCGCGCCTTTCACTCCTGTCCCTTGCCGTTTCCCAACTCATTTTTCTGTGACTTTCCTTCCTTTTTGGCCTGTTGCTTGCTTCGGCAATTCCGAGCAATATGCCCGACTTTTCCGCAGTTATAGCACGTGCGCATATCTGGTTGGTCGTGGCATCCACTTCCATCAGAATCGAGGAATCCCCCGACAGGCTTTTTTTTCGTTTCCAAGATACCCCCTGCTTCTTGAATTCAACGATTGACGTTTAATGATCTATGTGATTCTTCATTTCAACTAGGGTTTTGATTATGAGTTATTTACATGATCAAATTTGTGGATTTTGAGACCCTTTAATTCAACGAAGTCATGTTCAATATCTTGTGTATGACATGTCTTTTGTTGATCAGTGATGTGTGTGTTTCCCAAGCTATGTAAATTAATGTCACAATGGTCTACACAGTAACCTGTACACATGTAGGAGCTAAGGATATGTAGATTGATGAGAGAATGTGTGAGGGTATTGAATTGATTTATTTGTGTGGCTTCTTGAATTCATCGAGCTAAAATTTCAACAAATTTCAACTAGGTTTTAAAACATTATGGACAAACTAAAAAATCAGGGGGTAATTGTGGTTGGGGAGGCGACAGTTGTAGGATTCATGGATCCGAGCGTTGTAGTCAAAGTTGTCGATCCTTTCTGCTGCTGCTATCATCCGCGGTAAGTCGTTCGAGATGCTGAAAATGGTGTTTGCTCGCCGGATGTCCCATTTTAGGCCATTTTCATAGTGAAAACAGAATTCTCAGGTGTAGTGCCTACACAATTGATGATCTTGCGGAATCTCCGTGTGTACTCTGCCACACTGGACTACTCTCGAAGGCGCTGGAGTTTGTACCGAGCGTCTGATTTTTTGTTCAACCGTCCAAAGCGTGCAAGCATCGCACACAAATATTCACTCTAATCGGTTGGTGGCGTGAGTGTGTCTTGCCATTACGGGTGGATCTGCTCCAAGGGTACAACGCCTTCGGTTGACGATGCGAGACGGGCGCCGTCGACCGTCGATGAGGCCCCGCCGATCTCTTGCTGTCGTTGGATGGCCTTTAGGTCGGACCACCAACTCAATGCCGTGCCACGTAGAAACGCGGCCGCGAGGTCAATTTTCTTACGATCGTCATCGACCTCAACAGCGGTGAAATACACCTCCAAGATCGTCAGCCAAATCCAATCCGTCGGTCCTTGGAGCTTGCAGGATCAAACAGTTCAGGGGGGACGGGCGAATCTTGGGTTTGTTTGAGAGTTGGGTGTTTCTCTCAACGAGCACGAATTCTCGTGCACGTGTGTTGGAAAGAGCCTCCATCGCAATGTTCAGTTGGAGCAGATGGCTGTTAACTCCCTCGAGTGCGGAGAAAGGGTTCACTCATTCCTCATTAATCCGCGCTTGTCGTCTGGTGCCACCTGTTGCTCCTGTTGTAGACCTTGAGGCTGTCAGTAGGGATGGCTGGTTTACCACCGCCGTATCCGTGGCCGGATTTGCCGTCGGAGCCATCGGGACTTGCCTAACCGCCGCATAGTCTACCACGCCAGCACTCACTGCCGCCTCAGGGCTCGCGTGCATTGTCGCGTTCGGCTCCTCCATCGCCAAAGTCGTTGCCGAAGACCCGTTGTTAATCGTCCGGTGCGCTCACTAGCTTTATATCGTGGTTGCAAATTTTGCAAAGTCTTGACATGCAATATGCGCTTATGACTTGTGCGAGGTAGTCCCCCGGATGAGTAAAGTAATCAGCTGCACCTCCAATACCGTTGTGCTCTAATACCAAGTGTTATGCCGAACGGAGCGTGGATGGTGAACAGGTATGAGTTACGAGGCAGAACACGGTTTGGGAATTTCGGACACTTGAGATAATTTGTAATTAGTGGTACCATACTAGCATTTAAAAGGTTCTCAAGCTAATTACTTTGGTGTTTTCTTTTAGTTTATGCATCATTGTTTCCAGGTTTTTTTAATTTGTGTGTATTTTTCTGACTGCTTATTCTCTCATTCGTTTTCATGGAAAACATCGAGGGCAACTCCTGTCGATCGCCTTTACGTCAGCCACAAAATCTGCCAACAGTGAGCTTAGCTGTCCTCACAAAGGGAACTGGCTGGATACCTCGAGGGAATCCAACGTGCCATGGTTCGCGTGGCAGTGACGGCCGCTCCCAATCGAAGTCTCAAAACTCAAGTTTTCAAACATCAAGACTTGACATGGGGCCATCTTTGGGACCTGAAACTCAACAAGAACACACAGATGTTTGGTGTTTGTAAGAAACTGCCCTGACCGCAATAGAATTTGTGTGAAATACCCAAGGTAAAAACACAGTTTGTCTTTAAACTCCAATTTTTTTCCCTCTAATATTTCATGTGCTAGTACGGTAAGTATGCTTCGTTGACAAGTGTCAGAACGACTGAACACATATATACAAGTGTCGAGTTACAAATGTGACGTAGTCGGGTCATCGGGGTTGATCGTTGATCGACGCATGTGGAGTTGTGTCATGAGTGGTCGGATCGAGAAGCCCCGTCGAGGAATCAGGGGGCTTCGAAGATCGACGGTGAAGATGCAAGATGTATCTTGATGAATATCCATGCGTCAAGAAGTCGACCAAAAGATCACGACACTTCTGTCGATGATTCTCAAAGGAGGTCAAAATTGTCAGAATGTGCGAGAAAGAATGCCGGAGGGCGAGGGCAGTCCGCCAGATTCCCCTAGACCGTCGGAGAAAATATTGGGGTCTCGACGTGCGGTGGGCTATTTGTGTAACGACAGAAATACCTATGCAAAAAGTTCAGGAACTCGTGTACGTCTGGTGCATAACATTTGCCTAAGAAATAAAAGCTCATCACCCCACGCTTTTTAGAAAGGGAATCCATTTGCACATTCCTACAAATATATATATATATATATATATATATATATATATATATATATATTCTTCCACTCCTAGATCACAGACATGGGTTTAAGGTTTGGAAAAACAAACTATGTGCACATGTGATTTATCAAAAAACATCATGTCAACACCACATGGCGTGCAGCATTGACATGATGACATCACTTCTTTTTGCCCAAGAATAACAAACCTCTTTAACTAGGGATTTTTCTATTATTGAGGGATGGTTTATAGGGAGTTTGTACGGGGGGTTAAAGATTTTCATGCATTGAAAGGGAACCCGTTTGGCCCCACTACTGCGAGGCCTAGCAGGTGTCCGCGTAAACATATAACCCTGAAACCACGGGTGTACTCAGAGGGTATGCTTTTGTACAGTTTTTGTCTCAAACAAGGGTGAAATGTTGAAATCAATGAAAAATAAAAAGTTTGGGTGTATTTGACTCCCCATTGTTGGAGCACCTTGGAATACGGTCAACGCCCATTGACCGGAATCCCCGACGGTATCCCCCCTCCATTCCTGTCCACCAATTCGATCATGGCCCTCAATGGCGAGGGCCTCAATCGGGCATGGGATTGGAAGCGAGGATTGCGAGGGGGAGGAGGAGGGTGTACCAGAAGTATCGACCAATGGACGTCGACTGGCACTTTCATCATCAAACCAACTACCCATCCCCTTGATTGCGGCCCACCATTGCAAAGGGCCGTGATCTCAGCAATGGAGGGTTGCGACCACTTGCATGCATGTTTTTACCATGCTCAAGCAACGGCGTGTGTTGCTACATGAGCATGGCCAAAACAGGTGAACAGATGGAGCTTAATGTTCGCAAACAGGGGTGGATGGCTATTACTGTTCTGAGGCAAGGGTAGATGGGTAACTTTGTTTAGAGGGAGGGAGGAATGTGTCATGCCGAGCAGACCCAAGCGGTTCACAGAGATGAGGTGCAGGACAATAGACGACGTGAGGATTTTGGACAGATGGATAATTTATTACTGTGATTATTTGGAAGGATTTTTGCGAAGGCGTTTCCTTTCTAGATAATTCAAACAACTGGGATGCGGTTATGTACCGTTCTCGAAGTGCCCTCAGGTTGTTCACAGCTACTAAAAGTTGAAACGACCCGGCCGCGTCATGTCCTTGTGTGTGAAAATTGTGATTACGAGGTGCATTTGGGCGACCAAATTTGCTCGTTCGAGTTCAAGCGAGCAGATTGACAGTCGCCCCCACATGGATGTTATCAACGTCCATGCAACATCCACGCTTTGTGTGGGTGTTTCCCTTACTCGCAAAGAGCAATGCCCTCCAGAAACACGGTTCCTCAAGGCCAACGCCTTTACAAATGGTGGCCTTGAGAGCGTAGTCGCGACCCCGCCGCCGGCAAAGGTTGAACTGACCCGTGAAGGGTTTTTTCTCGAATCAATTAGAATTCACGATAGGACTAATTAACAAACGTTATGGAAGTACCAAGGAGGAGTAAATGTCCGGGTTTTGGAAATGATCATCATTATTTTCCTTCCAAATAATTGCAGTAATACCGTAGTTCGTATTCAGCAATAAGTACACTATGATGACAAGTGTCAAGTGACTAGAGCACATATATACAATGCCGAGAAAAAAAAAGAGTTATAATTTGGGTCCTCGGCGCTCGAGCCCAGTGACGCATGTGGGGTTGCGCCATGAGTGGCTGCTTTTGTTAATGTGGGTGTCACCGACACATGTTGACCTCTGGACTTGCTGCACACACATCACTCCTTGCATGTGATTGACGAGTTTCTTGACAGTTGATGGCGACACAACTATCAGTGTTGGTATGCCGGTGGTCGAAGAGACAGTGTGGCCGTCAGATGGACAGGCTACCGGCAGGTTGGGTCCAGGCCGTCATGGAGATGCAGAAGACTATTGTGCAGGATTGGATGCATGATACCTGCATGCATTTCACCGTGCACTCTGAATGATGCTTTAAAGTTTTGTGCTTTTGGGAGGGGGTTGGCATAAGAATTGGGTAGCCCACGTTTGACCCCCTAGGAAGAATGATGCCGGATTTTTTCCAACAGCATAACAGAAAAAAGGGCGGTGGGGATATAGGCCGAGCCATGCCGTGGGCAAAACCCCACAGTCGAAGGTGAGCTCACAGCTCACCCAAAAGTGTGGGTGACAGGAGGACAAGCGTCACGTGACAGGCGCTGACCAGCACGCCAGACTGTAGTACCCCGACACCTATCATGTGCATCATACTTGCCGTTGCAACAGCAGCAGCAACAGTTGCATCTGCGACCACGATAAGAGTAGCAGTATTTCTGTAACAAGAGCTCTGCCGTACTGCAGAGCTCTTGGCAATAGCTGTATCGGCAATCGTCACAGCCGCATCGGCTACAACAGCTGAAGGTGTTGCGGCAAATACAGCCATAGCAGGACCACTACCACCCTCTGCACCTTCTGCCACACCTGTAGTCGCAATATTGCATTCAATACTATAGCAACTGTAGTGACTGTAATGGAAGCCTCAACATAATGACCACAATTGTAGTAGCAGTATCAGTAGAAGCAGCATTGGCAACAACATTGGCAGCAGCAGTAGCGGCAGCCGTGGTGTTCGCAGTAGTCGTAGCAACACTGGCGTCATTACTACACTACGACACTCGTGCATCCACATTGTCATTCGTAGTGACATTGGCATCAGCGTCAGCTACTGCAAAGACTTCAACATGGTACAATCAGAGCTCTCTAGAGCAGACCCTGTTGAATCAGGCTCAACGCACGCGAATCACTACGTCATGCTCAGTGGTGGTATGCGAGTGACAATGGGTCTACTGCGTCGCATGACTCTGCATTGCCTACGCAGGCTCTGCCTCGTTCTGAAGCGATAAGAACCTCCCGGTAGCCTAGTCGGCCCGGCAGTCACAACTCGGTCAGCATAGCAACGGCCGACCACGACGAGGTGCCCCTTGTGCATTACGCGCTAGCATTTGCTAGGATGGTAGCAGGCATCATCGACGCAGCCGCCTCAGTGTCAACTACCTTTTTTGCTGCTGTACGTACCGCATGCGCACCCACTGCCACCTCCACCGGTCGCACCATTGAGGCCTACACAGAGGTTGCAATGGCCCTTGGATTGGTGGCGGCGGCGGCAGTTGAACTTGCCTAGCAGCTAGCAACAGCCGCTGCTGAAGTGGCATCTGCAGCTGTACATGCCGCCATCAGCATCTCCTCTGCCGCTTCATCCATTCACATCTCCACAACGGCAGCCGTTGCCTCAGCAACAATAGAGCCATCCATCTTCCGCTCCCCCGGTGTCGCTGTCATCTCCACCACTGCATCGATTCTGAGCGCAGCCGCACTCTGAGGGGGGGTTTGCCTTATTAACCCCTTGATTGCTTCCTTCTCCGTCCTTGCTACACGTGTGGCTGCATCAGTTCCTCTGCTCTTTGCCACCATCCGTCGACTTGCATAGCTTGTCCGCTGTCTTGCTGTCTTGCCTCGTCTCCTCTATGTTATACCTGGTTGTGTCTTTAGGGTTGGGCTGCCGTGCAGCGCACCGAAGACCATCCACTCACCCTCTGTGACTTTCCCACGGCCATTGGGGTAGAAACTCTAGCAATTTTTTGTGCAGAGTAGTTTGTCTTCATGCCTGAAAACGACAACTCCTTTATTACGGAGTTGTAGCGCAAACTATGTGTCGCTCGCAAAGCTCAGCATGTCGCTGAAGAGCGCCTCTAGGCACAAGACGATGATCGTGCCAAACTAGCCAATGAGAGTGTTGCGCTGGTCCTCTCTCGCCTGCCTGCTGTGTCTCTCAGTGGCACCCCTACAACGCCTGTTGCAACATCTGCCACCTCCGGCTCCACTGCCTCTGACCCTGCTATGTCTACCTTGTCTGGCTCTACTACCTCTGCTGTCGCCCAGCCCATCGCATTTGCAGCACCCCAGCATGAATTCGACTCCTAGCCACCAACGCTTGTCCCTGGTCTTGTCTTCTCCACATGGGTCGTGCGCTTCAATGCGTGGATACAAGGGGAGCTTCTATGGGAGTGTTACTTCCCGGCTGACCCTCCTTTTGTCCCTCTCCCCTCTGATTCTGTTCGTGCCGTGCGGGCTCTCATCACTGCTGCACCTGACCACCTGACTGATGACATCGGCACCTATAATGCAGATCCATCCATATGCACTGCCGCCAACCCCATCGGCGCTTATGCGTTCCTACGTTGTCACTCCACCTTCATTGGCCAGGCTGCCCAAATTACGCTCACTATTCAGTTCAACACCTTGCTTATGCGCACTGATGAGGCAGCCGACGTCTACTGGGTCTATGGCATCAAACTTCTTCGTGAGCTTGGAGATGCTACACCTGGTCAGATCTCATCCGTCCTCACCATGGTGAACGGCCTTATCCTTGAGCTCTCCGACCTTCTGTGCGATGTCAAGGCTGATAAGCTGGTGCCTGGTGGACCGGCCTACAAAACAGACGCTTGCACCGCTCTGCTGTCACTGGTGTTACTGATTTCACTGCCTCTACTGCTCCATCCTCTACCTCCTCTTCCCCCGCATTGTCCTCCACTTCAGGAGCCACAGCTCATGCCGTGCAGGGGCGTAGTCGCAGCAAGGGCAAGGGCGGCAAGGGGAAGGACGAGAAAAAGGAGGACGCCCTCTCGCGCATCGATCGGCTCCATCATTTGCTGGAACTATGGCTCGACCCGCACCAGGTGCAGCATGTGCGACATCCACAAAGGAGGAGGACGGCACAATAGTGGTAACTATAGCAATGGCGGAGCAATGTAAATGCTGATTCTATAGATTGCCCCATCACCCAGTGAAACGAATTGCGGTGAAATAATACAAGGCTTCAATGCCAGGAGGTGTATCATCGCCAACAAGCTCGTGGATAACGTGGAGTGTAGTGTCCAAGTGACATGCGTGTGTCCATTATGATAACTAAGCCAGGTAGTTGACTGCATAGACTACGTCAGCCCTTGCAGTCGTGACTAAGTACATGAGGGAGCGGATCATGCAGAGGTAGTCTGTGACATCCACGAGCTCCCCCAGCTTAGACAAGTCCAATGTCTTAAGCAACCACTGGCGAGCTGGGTTCATTAGTGTCGATGCAATGGGCACTGACTTAAGGGGGCGTCAGAATTTTTCTCCCATGCTGTGGAAACATGTATTCGAGTAAATTTAGAGGGTGTGAAACTGGTAGTCATGCTCTAGTTACATCCCTACGAAGATATGAGATGGGCCCGAGCCCTTCATCTTGTAAGTTGATTAAAATAATGTCTTGAGTACCTCAAATATAGTGTGGCTGGGTGATGCAATTAACAAGTCATCAATTTAAGTGAGGGTTGCAATAAAAGGCTATGACGGTGGGCTCATGAAAAGAGCAGGGTTGACTGTGCTACAACCATTCCATCCCCTCTTCAGGGTGAAGGTGATCTCCTAACATTAGTAGCGCGATAACTACTTCAAGTTGTAGAGAGCCTTCCATATTTACAAGAAAATCCTAATATCATTTATGAATCCTAGCACGTACATATGAATCTCGTCATCTAGCCGACCATTAAGAAATGCCTAATCTACTTCTATTTTCTCCGGATCGTAATCATGATGAGCAATCAGGCATGAGCGTAAATGCAGTGGTGCACCACCTGGTTGGAGTGAAGGAGTTATCGAAGCCAATACTAGGGACTTGGGAGAATCCTTTTCATATGATGCATGAATTGTAACAGTTGACGAGGCCGTTTGGCTTGAAATTTCACCATGAAAGTGAACAAGCTAACACGGCTTAGTGGCCAGGCGGTAGGCCAGCCAGGTTGTGAACTGCTTGCTCCTTGGGAGCGTACAACTCCTCGTGTATAATGTCTTTCCATTGCTAGGTATCCGGTGCCTTATGTGCCTCTCGGACTCAATGGGACTACGCCAGGCACCAAGCAACAATATATGACTATACCGGCCTCTGATGTCTCGACCATAATGTATAACTCACTCACAACAAAGGAGTATCCAGACTGAGGGCATCAAGCCCAGTGGGATGTGCTACCAGGGGAGACTGTTGAGACGACTATGTGATCCATGGTGCAGGTAGGGGACTATGAAAAGGGCTGAAACCAACCGAGTTGCTGGCACCAAAGAAATGAAGGAGTGCGTGATGATTTGTATCACGAAAAAACATTGATAATGATGCTGGGGCGCAGGGATGACCGCACAGTATGTGGAGGTAGAGGGGGAAGGAGTGCTCTAGACAACATCAATGGGGACTGATATGGAAGAATGTGAGACCGGAGATAGAAACGCTCACAACGATAGATCAGGGGATCCATGAGGCAACAATCACATTAGGGAGGCCAATGGTGTTGGTATCACCAACTCCGTTGAGGGCGGCGAGGAGGACCCATGGGGTAACGAGACGGAGATGTCGGTGATTGCACAAACAAAGGACCATTCTTCAGGGAAGAAGACAACAGCCCAGCAATGTCCCCCTCCGCAACCGAGAGAGTGAGGCCAGGGAGGATGAGAAGGTGCAGTGAGGAATATTGTAAAGAAAAATAGACCCTAAGAAAAGGGCATCGTAAGACTTGGGATCCTAGAAGCGCCAGGCTTCGGACAAGGCAAAGACCTTGAGGAACGGTTACAAGTGACCATGGAGAGAGGATTCCAAATGATCTACGTGACGGAAATCATGTCATGCACATTGTTTGGAGGCCAGACCACAATGATTCTACCACAGAAGTGAGCAGGACGCAGGTCAGCGTGACTCCTATACCACTGCTCAAAAGGGATGACCAAGATAGGAAGGCGCCCATGTGGGGCATAATTCCACGCCCATGTCATGTAGTTCATGACCTCAAAGGCAAAAGATCAGTGAAAGACAAGACTAAAAAAGTGCACACGCCTTCCACAAGTGTGCAATTCCATCACTCAGATATCCCATTCTTCTGGAGCGTGCAGAGAGGGATAAGCTCCCGATGTACCCGCGGGATTCAAGAAGATGTGCGTTGGGACCCACAAACTCATCGCTAGTCACTACTGAAGGCTTGTAAGGGTCATTGACAAGAGCGCTCTACCTGGACAAGCCAGGACTCAAGGACATGAAAAACATCACTTTTTGGTAGAACACATAGAACTGTTAATACTAAGAGAGTTTGTCATCAAGACACGAGACATATTGACGCTGGCCACCAATGAAGTCATGTGGGAAGGACCCCATGATGTCGGCGTGCACCAGGTGAAGACGGTGGAAGGTACATGTTTCCAATATAGAGAACAGAATGCGAAATTTTTTGCTATGGTGATCACCAATGCATGATAGAGGGCAGATGGACGGGTATAGGCTTGGGGGGAAAAAGGCAGAGCATGCTAGAGGTCGCATCTATGTGCACATGATTCATGCGGTGACGTAACAGGAAATTGTGCTCAAGATGTGGTGAGGGCGTGACATGAACAAGAGGTACAGACATCAGGTATGGAAGAAAAAGCATATAAAAGAATGCAGCTGAAATTCTTGTAGTGTACATCGTGCAAGATGGTGTGAGAAAAGGGACAGAGAGTAACATTGGAAATGCCATGGGTGGTAGTAATGCTCATATCCTGCTCGTCTAGAGATGTGACAAAAAAGAGAGACCTCCAAAGAAGGTACATAGGGCATGTCAGGCAGAAAACAATCACCAACATGCCCAACAAAATGAATGATCGCGATCCCCTAAACAGGATAAATTTGACTGGAGACAGTGCGCACAAAGCAAACAGAGCCAACAAGGCAAAGGGCAGGAAATCCACCAAAGATATACATCATGTGATGCGTAGTTGTACAATCAAGGATCCCCAACCAACCAAACAAATGAACTGAAGGGAGTACACCACATGTAGCAACACAGTTGATAGCGAGGATGGAAGCAGTGGACTGGCCGCCTAGTACAAAGCTCCATGGAATAGTGATACAATCGTAATGTTGGTGCAGGTCTTAACCCCTGAATAGCCCGGCTTGGGCCCCCGCAAAGGACGACCTCACAATGACATGCATGAACTCAGCATAATGAATCCACACCCTCATCTTCCTGATTGTGTAGGCATAGCAAGTGGATGAATGACTACTCTGGTTGGCGGCTACCCTCGTCAGGCACGAGTGTGGCTCTGTTGATGGTGATAGAGGATAGAGTGGTAGAACTAGAATAAGGGTAGCCGAGAGGAGGCCACTGCGGTGAAAAGTAGGCCATCGATGTGAGTCTGATGAAGAATGGAGCTCCATCAGGTGACAACCACCTCAAAGGCCAAGCCGGGGACATCCCAAAGGGGGTAATCTTCACGGTGGGGTAGATGTGTACCATGATAGAAGTGGAGGAAGAGTGGGTTGAGGAGCCAGTAAAGGCACTGGAGATGGAGGAACTACCAGTGGGAGCGTAATGGGCATGCATGGCACAGATAAGGCTAGCATCGTCTGGAGGGACTCAGCATTTTTTAGTGAAATGCTCACTTGAACCATAGCTCCATGGCAGGAGGTACATGGACAACACCCTTGTACTAGTCCTTCCTCTCACCATGGCCTTGACCACACCCGATAACCTATACCGCGTGGACAGAATTCATGAGTGTGGAGGACGGAGATGAGAGGGCTAGAGATGATGATGTCAACATGGAGGTGGTGACGGCTGCAATGTCAAAGCCCGTAGACTGACAGAAACACTTCTTCTGTGGGTTAGTCCATCACGTGTAGAGGCATTCGGAGATTTTTTTACAAGAGCTCCCATCCTCGGAGGAGACTTTGGAGGAACGGGCTAGGAGGCCACATAAAAACGATCATCACATTTGACCTCACATAGGAGGTCAGAGAATTCAGGGATGAGACCATTGACCATGGCGAGCACAACAGAGAGCTGGTCGGGCACTATGCCTCCAACCTTGCAAAGGAGCTTGAGGTTGTACACCCAATATGTCTCGACCATTTCATGAGTGCACATGAGAGGTGGGTTTCTACGCCCAGGCGTAGAAACCCACCTCCAAGGTTCAAGATGCAAGACCAGTAGTAGACACCTGTGGATGAAAACCATTCAGACCGGGCGTGATAGGAGTTAGATGCATGGCTACAACAGAGGAGGTGGAGGATGTGGAGCATGCATACTAAGAGGGATACAGTATTGTAATCGCAAATGTAGATGTAGTAGGAACAAATATAGCAGGCGAGTGTGCAATGAAAACATCGGCTATTGCGTTACCAAACAATATGACGCCCATAACATACTACTCATCAGTATGCTATGCCTCACGTGCAAGACATTGCTCACGCTATAGCTCAGCGAAGAGATATCCATTGCCACTGGGCATGGTGAAGAATCGGCACTCTACAAGAATAGATGGCTACAGCTATGGAGGCTATGGCTCAGGCCGTTGAGATTATGGGCAAGGCAACCGCTATAGTTGTTTCTTCCCGCTGTAACACAATCCATGTAGCTATTGTTGTGGCAGGCCCTAACACAACCGGTAGTTCTTGTGGTTGGAGCACGGGTTTCAAGCGCTTCTTCTCCTAAAGTAGTTGCGTGATAGATGATAGTGGCTATGAATCCAGCTACAATTACACAGATGAGTGTAGTGTGTGTGTGTGTGTGTGTGTGTGTGTGTGTGTGTGTGTGTGTGTGTGTGTGTGTGTGTGTTTGGATATTGTGGTAGAAATATTCCTGAATGATGTGAGCCTCCGCAGCTTTTGCCGCGTCTACTATAGTAGGACTATCACCTTGACAAAGGGGATGGAAAGATCTTCCCGCCTCAGGTCACGGTTGTGGCAGAATAAGCAGCATGTTACTGGGTGTAGAAAAGCCGGCATCAAGTGTCATCGCCACCGTGCATGATGCAAAGACACATGTCAATCATTGTAGGAGCTCACCGGATCCATCACAGAGTGGTGAGAGTGCGCCAGTGTTACAACATCATAGTAGCAGATGTTTTGTAAAGGATAAGGGTGGTTGGTCCTATCCCTCTTACTATCGGCATTGCGAATACTTCACGTTGCTCACCCTATTGCTTCTGCTATTATGATGAATTCGAATGTAGCAGTGGCCGTCCCCGTTGCCCCTGCAAGAAGCACGGTTGCTATACCAGCAACCGTGCTACAATTTGTGGGCGTAATGTGGTGAGAATTTTGCTTTTGGTCGGAATCCACGTAAGTCAGTATATATTTATCTTGCAGAACCTAAAGAAAAGTTGGCGTGCTTTTGAAAAGGATGTGAGCAACAGCGTAATTTCCATTTCCAAAGGATTTTAGAACATGTTTAGTGATACAAACATCATCTAGGTTGGAGCATTGCCTTTTTGTTTAAAATGGCACAATCTTGTGGCGGTTGTGCTTGCAAGATGACCAACGCCACCTAGTTCAAGGATGCCTTCTATCTCCAAAAACGAGAACAAGTTTATTGAGCAACCATTCCATAGGCCTTTGGTGCATCCCAAACGTAAGACCAAGCTAGCATGTGAGTCACACGAGCTTTGTGGCATTTGGCTCGGTTCAGCCAACCAACCCACAATTGATGAGAGAGGTTTATTTGGCCTACACATGGTCATTAACATGTGGTGGAAATCCAGGAGGACTGACGTCGAAAATCCTAGATTGCAGGTAACGAAGATATTGTGAAGAGCTACCACCTTGGTAGCGACCCTCGCGAAGAGATTATGTCTAGCATTGTTGGAAGTATGACAAGTAGTCACCACGTCATACCCAAGCTTGAGGTGTCGGGTCGTCTGGCCACGGTTGACGTAGCACACCCGGGGCCAATTTCAACAACGCCACCACCACCTCCCGTAACACACGGCAAATGGTTTTCATGCCACGTTGGAAGCGCTCTGCAAGATCATGTACGGACATGACATGTGTGATGCATTGAAGTCACATGAAAAGTGTCTCCTCCACCGTCGACATCGTCTCGCAAATTGCTGTCCCCGAGCGAAGTTCCATGACGATGGCTTTCCATGATTGCACTATCATGCACGTCACATTGAAGAAGCGGTCTGGGTGGCCGCACATGAGCTCATGGAGCCAATCAACACCGCCAAAAGTTTAGGTGAGCATCGGCTGCCTTAGGAGTCTGTTGCACAGTCACTGACACATGTGACGGATGATGTCGTATAGGTCTGAGAGGATGATTATGCAAAGGATAACATCACACCAAACAGTTGCCCTGCGGGCTAGAACAGAGCCGATCCATGGTGGGAACCTGTAGTTAGTACAAATAACCCTCATGCACGAAGTATGGGGCACAACCGTCCCGCAACTGGAATCCGTCGCACCTTTCTTTCGGGCAAGGCGAATGGTCGGGGGCGAATGGTCATGGGCTCAAGCTTGGCAACAACATTGTTGATCATTACAAAATACAAAGCCATCCTTTGGAATTGACGAAAGGAAACAGACAATACTGGAAATGGCAAAAAACAGGCATCCTTCAAATGAATACCCAAACATCGATGGGCTCAGCTGCATAAATCGAGCTCATCGATGATCCCATGTATGGATTTAAACGAGTCCGGTGTGAAATTCTACGAAGGGCTGACTTTTAATGGAATTTCTAACAAAAATGTGTGTAGTGAAAACACTGATTACCCCCTGTTTTGTCACCCCTGACCCTCACATACCCCGAGTTCTGAAGAACAAGCCCCATTCGCTCTTACCCTGAAACACTAAGCTCCATTTGCCCCTGCCACGAGTTAATAAGCCTCATCCGCCCTTGTCCGGCAACAACAAGCCTTATCCGCCACCCCGTTTTCACCATGCTCAAACAGCAACGCGCGTCGCTGCTTAAGCATGGCAAATTCGGGCTTGTGGTGCTAGAGTGCATCCCTTCATGGCTGTCGTCGAGATGGAGGGCCACGATAGCTTTGAGGGGTGGGGGGGTTTTCGGCCGATGTTCGTCGGTCAGCACGTAATCAACCGCCGCCACACCCCCCCCCCACCTTCCTGCCTTTCGCAATCCTCCATCCCACCCACTAGCGTGCCGATCGAGGCCCTCGTCATTGAGAGTCGCGATTGGAATGGGCGGCCAGTGGGCTGCCAAGAGCTGGGGGAGAGTGGCAGGAGGACTTTGCCTGAGATTCTGGCTGACGAATGTCGGCCAGAATCCTCGCTCAAATAATGGGGACTTGCAAAATCCTCATTTGTTTTCTTTTGGTTCACAATACACCGGTGCCCATCGTTTAACTCAATAGATCGGCGGTGTCCGCAGTCGAAAACGGAACGACAGTGGTGTCCAGAGTCATAAACGGAAAGACGGCGCTGTCCATATTTGAAAACGAAATGACAGTGGTGTCCATGTTTTCTGTCGTACATGCGAAAATGGAAAAAAAGAACAATTGTACCCATGTCCTCGAAGTCGGACTTCACCGATTTTGAGGGGGAAATTGACAGTGCTAACACTGGCCTTGCAGATGTCATAAGCAGTCCTATCGCGAGTTTTGGATTTCGCAAGTGCGAACTCCAAAACTTGCGTGTTTACAAGGGTGCAATCACATTCTCTGAGTAAACGCTCTAGTTGAACTGGGGTTTGGGTTTTATTTTTTTACTTGCCTGAGTACCTGCCGGGCCCGGCAGATCCCTTTTCCTTTATCACGGCTTGCGCCACATCTCGAAAGCCCCCCTCCCCCAAATATCCAACAAACCCCTAGCTGAACTAGGGGGTTTGGGTTTTTTTTTTTACTTGCCCGGGTACCTTCCAGGCCCCGCAGTAGTGGGGTCCGGCAGATTCCCTTTCCTTTATCACAGTGTGTGCCGCATCTTGCAAACCCCCTCCAAATATCCGACAAGCCTCCTAGTTACCCTGGGGGTTGGGTTTTATCTTTCACTTGCCCGGACATCTGCCGGGTGCCGCGGTAGCGGGGCCCGGCATATTCCCTTTCTTCTATCACGGTGTGCACCTTATCTAGAAAACCCCCCTCAATATCCAACAAACCCCCAAGTTACACTTGGGGGGTTTGGATTATATTTTTTACTTGCCCGGGCACCTGCCGAGCCTCGCGGTAGTGGGGCTTGGCAGATCCCCTTTATTCTATCACAGCGTGCGCCGCATCCTGCAAACCCCCCTAAACGGACGACAAACCCCCTAGTTTAAATGCAGGGTTTGGCAAGGTCATCGCCAGCTCGCAGGGAGGTTTCACCACGAAACTTCTCTTGCGAGCTCGTGATGACCGGCAAAGCTCTAAGTCAAAATCCATTTCAAATATGTTATACTCATGAAATATATATGAGTCGTGCCCGTTTTCACTCGCACGATGAAAAACATGGGCACCGCTGTCATTTTGTTCGCTGCTATGGATAACGTCGTCTTTATGTTTTCGACTTTGGACTCCGCCATCTTTCCGTTTTGGACTGTGGACCCTGCTGATCTATCGACCAAAACGATGGGTATATTACTACACCGTCCTTTTAAATTTGTTTCAACGTTATGCCTTTTTTTGACATGCAAACTGTAGGAAAGCCCACCTTCTAATGACACATGGGTTTTTAGGGTTTTATTTTTGTATGGGCACCTGCTGGGCCCCGCTGTAGCGGGGTCTAGCAGGTTCTCTTTCATCACACGGAGAGCCTCTGAAACCCCATGTAAATTCTTTATAAACCACCATCGAAAAATAACAAACACCTCTACGAAGGGGTTTGTTATTGTTGACCAAAGAAAGTGATGTCACCATGTCGACGCCGCTTGCCATGCGATGTCGACATGCTCTCTTTCAACAAGCGCGAGAGGTATATCGTTCATTATCCTAAACCTGAAAATAGAGTCTGTGCACAAGGGACAAATGAGGCTTATTGTTAGGACAGATTAGTAATATACCCATCATTTCGGTCGATAGATCAACGCTCTCCATAGTTGAAAATGAAATGACAGCGATGCCAATGTTTTTCGTTCTTCGAGCGAAAAAGGATACGATTGACTTATATTTAATGTATTTAACATATTTGACATGGATTTTGACTTCGAGCGCGAAGTCAAACTTCGCCCATCATCCCGAGCTCGCGAGAGGGGTTATGTGGCAAAACCTTCCTACGAGGTCGCGATGATCCTGCCAAACCCCCCATTTTAACTAGGGGGTTTGTCCTGGGTTTGGGAGGGTTTGCAAGATGCGGCGCACGCTGTGATAGAAGAAAGGGAATCTGCCAGGCCCCGCTACCGCGGGGCCCGGCAAATGCCCGGCCAAGTAAAAAATAGAACCCAAACCTTCCAGTGTAACTAGGGGGTTTTTCGTATATTGGGGGGGTTTGCAAAATGCGGCGGACTCTATGATAGAAGAAAGGGGATCTGCTGGACCCTACTATCGCGGGGCCCGGCAAGTGCCCGGGCAAGTAAAAAAATTATGGGTTCGGTCACCATATGCCCAGTTTTCGGAACTATATAGCTCATTCGCCCATCGTCGTGCGAAAAATAACCCAGGTATCAATGGACCGTCGGAAATAACGCAGGTATCAACGTCGAGCGAGAAAGCAACCAGCCGCCCACGAGGTAAAAAATATTACTCATCCGCCAACGTTACACAGAAAATACCTGAGGAACCCAGAAACGCTAAAAAATGTCATGTTCTCGCCACATACCATGTAGCATTGATGCATGAGATGATTTTTGTCATTCACTATGTCTCAGACGAATGCACCATTGCAATTTTTTCCATGTCAGGTCCAAAATACATGCTGTGATCCAGCATGAAAAAAGGGGTGGGCGGCAGGTTGATTTTGTTGCGGAGGCTGGGCGGATGGTTGCTTTTGTAATGCAAGGTGGGCGGATGGTTGCTTTTCTTCCGAACGACGGGCGGATCGTTACTTTTCTTCCGAACGATGGGCGGATGAGAGTCACACTTTGCGTTTTATGGGTATATAAGCTATTTCACCCAAAAATTATAACCCAATCCCCAGAGTTTGTGCATTCACCCCTGCGAACGTGCAAGTTTTGGAGTTTGCACTTGCGAACTCCAAAACTCTCAACATGGTGACTTCTGACATCGGTGAGTCCGGTGTCAGAAGTCGCTGACGTCATCCTCGAAGTCGGCGACGTCCCACTTTGAGAGCGAAGTTTAATTCCGTTTTTGCTTGCATATTTGAAAACATGGGCACCGTTGTTCTTTCGTTTTTTATTATGGACAAGGCTGATCTATCGGGCGAAACGATGGGTACCGCTGTCTTTTGAACCTTGTTATGAGGGAGGGGTGAATCATACTTATTCTTCCGTGGTAGGGCCAAATGAGGCATATTGTTCCTAGGTAGGGGGGAATTAGGTCTAATCCCGGAAACAATTTGTGGGCCTCGTTATTCCACAACACGCGAAAAAAGCGGCAAAATATTGTTAGCCCGGAGAGACAGCTGATATATCCACGCAAGCGTGAACATAAGCCTGTTATATCTTGAATATTAACTACGCCATATCCAGCAAACGGTGAAAATGCCGATCCCCCCTGTTTTGTCACCCTTGACCCTCATATACCCCTCGGTCGGAACAATAAGTCCCATCCACCCCTCCGTCGGAACGATAAGCCCCATCTGTCCCTCCGCCAGAACGATAAGCCCCACCCGCCCCTTCGTCAGAACGATAAGCCTCATCCGTCCTTCTGCCAGCACGATAAGCATCATTCGTCCCTCCATCGGAACAATAAGCCCCATGTACCCCTCGATGTGCTTTTGATGTCAAACCGTTCAAAATCACGAAAAATAAGCCTAATATACCCATGGTTTGTGCTGTGAACGGAACCTTATCCAAGACACCTGCTGCCGAACGTAAATGCTTCGGTGTGTGCCGAGGCTCGGCATGGTACCCTAGAGACTTGTGCCTCCCTGCTTGGGTGTGCGGTCGGTCGCACATGATGACTGATGCTTTTCAAATACACAACTCGGTACGTGACATAGTCATGTCGTTTGCGTTGTCAAACCCGTACATATGTTCTACATATATAACGGTTTTGACCGCGTACTCACCAGTACATTGAGCAAACCCTATTTCGACATGTCCCATGTTCGAGATACACGTCCTGAGCCACCATTGCAGTGCTGGGCTAGTCGTCCAGAACCGGTGCACGGTCCTTGGGGAACCGTGACATCCCCCCCCCCCACCTCACATGGATCACAGAACTATGGTGGCCGAGTGGGTAAAGATAAAGCGCACATGGGACAAAATCATTCCAAAAACACCCGCCGACCCATACACCATGTGTTGGAAGTTGGGCATGCGAGCACCCCATGCCCACCCGTTATATTGTCCACCCGATTGGGCGCAATGGATCTCTGTGTGGCCAATTCCATGTTCACGGTTGTGACAATGGTCATCGAATGGCTATGGCCTAGGTGTTGAACATAACAATTTGCTGGGCATTTTGTGCTCAAGTTTTTTTCACGTAAAATGAACAATATACCACCCTCATGGTGTTTATTAGTCCGCATTAAAGCAACTGAATGTCCACTTTTTTAGGGTATATGTGGACAAAGTAATGGCCAATATAGCAGCCACAATAGGACACTTATAGGGAAAAACCGCCTTGTACTTTATTTTATACGACAACATTGCCGGTTACATAAGACACACAGTGAACAGCTTTACACAAGCAATAGCATACCTTCAGACATAGTGAACAGTCTTATCTAATGAAGACTGTTTTTTGTGACATGTTTAGCTTTGCAAAACGATTGTGAATGCATGTCAAACTCATCTTTTTAGTTGGATATGGGTGATTCTGGAGGCTGTAACAGATAAGCCCCTAACTGTTTCAGAAAGTGGAGAGTGAAAGTTATTCTTCATATAGGCGTAAAACTATGTCTGCTATTCTTATGGTTCACAATCTTAGTCCATGGTAGCACATGGAACAGACAAAGGAGGTATCATGTTCTTCTTCAACACTATTTACTATAATGAATCTTTCTCGGCCAATAGTAGTAAAACATCATGGCAAGTCACAGGAGATAATCTACAAAGGAAAACAGGCTTGGGAAAACTCCAATATGCAAACATGGATGACTAAGCACTACACATAGTGAAGGTGGGATAGGTGATCTCCTTGAATAGTTCACGACTCAACCCTCGGAGAAAGTGAACAAAGTCAAACACAAGACACAACTGCTCCCATGGCTGACAATGTTCGGCGTCATAGAATAGCTCTGACTCGCTCTCTGAACGTTGGCCGCCATGTCTGCTTCTTGAAACATGCACACCACTACCCCCCTCCCCTCTCCACATGCAATGAACTACTGTGGATCAGCCTAACCCTAACCTTCTGCCTAACCCAAAACCCCTCCTTCCTCCTGAAATGTAAGCCGCCTGACTGAATGGTCTGTTCAAACTCTATTGTCTAGCATAGCTCATCCTGCACATGAACAAAAACAATGGTTAGTGATGCAAAGCATAGGAGGTATGCTGTACGAAAGTACTCCAACGGAATGCATGAACACATACCAAACACAGACTCACCTCACTCTACCTCCTCTGGCTCTTTCTTGTACGTCTCGTGCCACTCCCTTTCCTCCTCATCCAACTCATGGGTGTGCTCATCCTGTGTCATCGTCTCACCATCAGCACCAACAGGAGGGGAGTATGCACCAGAGTTATCACTTTCAACACTATCATCCTCATCATCTGGGTCATCCCGAGGTGTAGCCTTGGGGTCGTAATCCACATCACCACAGGCATCCCCTGCAAGTGGAGTATCCACAGTCATGGAGGCATTTGCACGTGCCTTCAAGGCGGCTGTAGCCTGTGCTGCAACCACCGCCAGACCTCCATCATACCCCCTTGCTACAACCTGTGCAGGGCTTGGAGCAGGCGGATTTTTGCACCGTGTCTTGGTATGCTCCTTTTGCCCACACCATGGGCAAATGAAGTTCTTCTTACACAAGGTCTCATGGTCTTTCCGTGCGCTGTGTGGGCGGCCCTTCCCACGTCTAGGTCCTGGTTGCAGCCACTACGGTTTGCCTGGCCGTATGTTCTTCACCACTGATGAGGGGATGGGGTTGTTGTATGCCCGAAGGAACGCCATGCGGGTGAGTCCACGGTCTACCAGGTTCTCTGCCTTGATGCGCTTGGTTAGCAAAAAAGCGCATGCATGCGGACAAGGCAATCCAAACTCCTTCCACCTGCCACAACTGTAACACTTCTGAAGCAAATCAACCTGCCGCGGATTGTTTGTTGGTCCCTCCACCGTTGCTGTATTGGAGCCCTCCTCTGTCACGATGTACTCACGTGCCACTGCAAGGCAGTGGAGGAGTCGGTTGGCCTGGACAGAGGACAACGCGGTCTTCACACCATCTGCCTGGGTACGCCGAGCACAGTACATGGGCTGCACAAAGGGGTAGATGCTGACAAAATAATAGTGCGGATAGAGCTTCCGGTGTGCTGCGATTCGCACATTCTAGCTCTCCAAAGCGTTGGAAGTGGTGTGGCCTCCTCTGCCCAAAGGGCAGTGGAGGCGTGTCCGCTTTCCAGAGGCACCCCCCCACAACACTCCCTTCCTCCCTATGCCTCCCAGAGAGGTATGCATACGCAGAGGCACTCACTTGATGCAGGTGGGTGATTGCCTTCTCCAATTTCTCAACATTGATCGCATGCGCACACTTCCATGACCATAGTGCGGCCTTTTTCCCGTAGGGCGTACGCACGTTCTCGCGTAAGTGCCATGCGTAGTACGTGTGTGTAGCACCAGTCAAGTACTTCTATAGAGCTTTCTTGAATCCCTCTATCTGTCCATGATGATGCAAGTGCCAGATTGTGCAGTAGTGGGATAAGTGAGTGTTAACTGAGCGCAAAATCCCTTCCACTCCTTCTCATCCTCCGTCGGTGCCAGTGCCCACGCCATGGGAACTACATAGTCATTGGCATCAAAGAACTGGGTAAGAAATAGAACCAGCTTGTGCCCGTTGTTGAGAAATGTTGCATCCATGGTCAAAATCCGGTGACTGTGCTAAAACCCGATCCTGGTGGCACCTGGAGCAACGAAAGCTCACTAGAATGTACCATTCGTATCTTTGTGCGCCACAGCGTGGGTACCTGGATCCACGCGTTTCAGCTACACGCAACACGTGGATATACACATGTGAATAGACATATAAGAAACTTCAGAACCAAACTGCAACGGTTTAAAACCAAACGTCGTTACACACCTCGTCAACGTAGGATGGAAAGAGGCTCCACGTGCCGGTCTTCTTGTCCATCAAGTTTTCTTGGGCACGTGTCTTGGCGCGGTAGAGCGTGTTATTTGACACGTTCACGCAGGTCCATTCATGGAGAACCTGCCGCAGGGTAGCAGTTGATGCTGTTGGGTCAGCTTGCAAGGCCTCCGAGATTTTGCGGGCCACCCACCCCTTCTACCTCGCCGGATTGCCGCGGCCAATGCTAGGGACACACTTGTGTCCCTCGGCGTAGTGGGACACGGACACGTGTCCAAACTTGCTCGTAACATGGGCCCGGAGAGCCAGGTACACCCCTTTTTCTTTGCCCCGGCGCACATAACGTGGAATCTTGCAGGCTCACTACGCATCCACTTGAGACCGAAGCGGTTGTCAACCGCAGAATCCTCCACAAACGTTCGAGCGGCGTTCATGTTGTCGAAAAAACATGCCCCCTTTGGCTCCTTCGGCATCTACTTCAGCTTCTTCGGGCTGTGGCTTGGTTTGTCGTCTGAATCTCTTGTCCGTGAAAGAATAGCATAACATGGCAGAGAAGGTTTTCTGCACACAGGGTTTACAAAACTGTAGTTGCAACCACATGGTTGTCTTGTTCGCAATCCAGGCAGGCACAGGGAACACCATGGACACAAAGTGAGAATTACGGAGGTGGCCATGTGGGACAAACAGCACGCAACGGCGCCCCATGCTAAACCTAACCGATCCGGCTTCCAGGACATTGGGGGACCTGGGAGCACAGGATGCTTCATAAGGGAGTTGGTTCTATGGGAGGGCGTCAACCTCGTTCAACTGCCGGGCCCACCAGTTATCTGCCCAATCCCGAGTCAACTAAAACATGACATTGTCAAACGCGCTTGATGGGTCGTCAAGAGGAGGGTTATTAGGATACCACCGCAGTGCAGGACCCTGAGCGGGGCGAGGAGCGTTCTTGTCGGGACTTGTTTGCATGGCAACATGCCACGCGTGGTCTTGGGAAGCCATCAGAAACAGAGGGTATTTAGACCACAAAATACGTAGCTATTTATCCCATCTACCCTCCTCATCAGGCTTAAGGGTGTGCTCTACGACTTGGTCGTCCACCATCCCGAAGTCACGACAGAGCCAGCTGCAGAAGCAACATGGCTGGGGGGAGCGGTGACGGCGTCAACGAAGACCGTGCGAGACTGAATGAGACTGGATCAAACTTTGAGGCACCGTGCCGGAACATCGCATCATCCAGCCGGACCATCCGAGGATAGGTTGACACGTAGGATGAGGGCACTGTCCGCCGATACGTTCCCTCGAGCACATAGTCTGCTATTGTAGTGCATGTCTGTGTCGTCCGGCGGCAACGAATATTACACCATGCTTTTTGGTACACTCCAGCATGCCCATGGCGACCGGCGGTTGCAAGGATGTGACAGCGACATGTGACCAACATCTCTTCATGGGGTGCCGCGGAAGTTGCACCACGGACAACTGTCCACTTACCACTTATTGAGCTGGCCAGGCAGCTCTTCGGCTCGGCAATACGTATGGATGCCTATGCATGAACCCTGCCAGCTCATGGCCGAGGTTCGTGCATGGGGTGCTTCGGTGTGACGAAGGTAATACAACCGCTATTTAGACGGCCATGCAAACATTCGGTCTGAGGAATGAAGGAAACCTGATGTACATGAAATATGTTTGGAATGAAAACATACCCCTAGTTCAACAGCACAAGTACGCGGTTTCGAACATTATTAAGTACCGAAGTAATGCAATTCTCGTCGTCAAACAGAATGCATCATGCATACATGCATGATGCGTGCTTGTACAAAATCAAGTGCGAAATTTTTGAGGACGGAGTTGTTATATGCCCATTGTCGCGGTCGATAGATCCGCGGTGCCCAATGTCGAAAGCGAACCATATGCGGTGCCCAAAGTCGATTCCGACTCGCATGCGGTGTCCATAGTCGGAATCGAAATGACTACGATGCCCATAGTTGAAATCGACATGACATCTGTGACCCCGGTTAGTGTCAGGTATGGGCACGCGTGATATATGTTTCATGGTTTTAACGTTTTCGACATTGATTTCAACAATCATGATAAAAGAGATGTCGTCGCCGGTCGTTCTTCAAATATGGAAGAATACCGCGTGGTTCGTTAGGGCTCCGACGCCTTGTTCACGAGGGTCTTACATAACACAATGTAACGCTTGGGCTCGTACATAGGCGCTGCACACCATCGTGCCAATTGTGTCACGTCATGTCTGTTTTTTCAAGGTTCGACGAAGTTTAACATTTTGTACAAACGTAGGTACCTAACACGCCCGTGTGTTCACGCGCACTCGCATCTGATGTTGACAGCCTGTCTCCATTGTTCTGCATGGAAAATAGCTGGGCTGCCCAAACATGTCACTGGAATAATACTCATAAACCCAGTACTCTCACTACATTAAATCTCACATGCCCAAAGTTGTCGACGGCATTACCATGGATTCCTCATGACGGACTCGGTGGCTCCGACCATATCCACGGCTCCCATGGGTCGGGACAGTTGAGCGGCCTGCTACTTGGCATGGGCACTCCCAAAGCCCAGGCCATATGGTACGGAGAAACAGGAGTCACGAGCCATGATGGTACAATGTAGCCCAACCTTGCGTTGCGTGCGACATAGCGGTCCCACGCCTCCTTCAATGCCACCCATGCCTGGTGTACGGCCACAGGATCCTCCACGAGAGTACCCCATCCCTGATGTGTGAGGCCATTAGGACGGGCGTCGTTGTCCATGTCCAAGGAACGTGTTCGTCAAAGTTCGATAGTAGGAGTAAACAGAGCGCAACTTCATATTGGGGAAGCACCTTCAACCGACGGCGAAGTATCGGTTCATCGTGCAAACCGGTACAAAAAGCAGTTCACTTGATGAACCTGTTCGCGTGAGCGTGGGTGGACGTCAGCACATGCCGTCGACAAGGTTGACGTGCGCACGGCGTCGGCAACATCCACCGTGGACAATATGTCGTTGCCGGTGGCCTAAACCATTCGGCGAGCATTCATTGGCGACAAAAATGTACTATTCCGGGGGATGCGCGGACGTCGGCTACGGCGCGACGATGGCGGTCCACATGCATGGGTTTAGGTTGTGCGAACTTCCTGCCGTCGAACGGTAAACGACAAATCGAAGCAGAGGCTGCCTGCCTAGGCTGGCAACATGCGAGGTTTCTTTCCGACATGCAAGTCAAAGCGAACCGAATACTTCGCGTGAATATTGGGCACAGCAGACATAAAATTTCGGATTCGTCTCGGAAACTGAAAAACATGGGCACCGCAATCTTTCCATTTCCGACTATGGACACCGCGTGCGAGTCGTTTTTGACTTTGGGCACCGCGTGCGGGTCAAAATCGACTATAGGCAGCGCGTCTCTATCGACCGAAACGGCGGGCAGAGGATTATTTATGCCCAATTTTTGAAAAGTGAAATAATAATTCCAAGGCACCCTTCTTCACCATAAAATAAACAATATACTGTCACATTAAGAGTTCGACATTTTCGATGGGTATATGGGGCTTATTGTTGAGGGGTAGGGGCGAATGAGGCTCATCCTTCTCACGGAGGGGTGGATAAGGCTTATCTTTCCGACGAAGGGGCGGGTTGGGCTTATCGTTCTGTAGGAGGGATGAATGGGGCTTATTGTTCTGACGGAGGGGCGGATGGTGTTGTGATCTTGTTAGTCATACACAGTTGTACAGTTGGTTGTGACCACTCGGCCGTGTCCATGCTCGTGCAGATCCTTGAGGCGGACCCAGCTGGAGACAGAGTTCCCTGAGGTGATGCCCCACCCACTGGAGGTAGCCTGGCAGCCTACCCAGTGTACCAGAGGGCTCCCACAGCCCACGGACTACATTTGGAGGTCTTCAGGATTTTCTCGGTGGACAGCCCTGCCAGGCTGATTTACATGTTTGTTTTCTTACACTCTCCGGCTGTTCCCGGACGTAGGCGTGTGACCAGTCGTTGTGTCTGTCTTTTCGTCGTGCATCCGTAGGATCAGACGGCGCTCCGTTTGGACGCTTGTGCGCAGAATTATGGCCAAAACAGTGGTTTTGGGCCGGTTCAGGTTTGACAGGCACCGCCGTGTGCGCCACCCGCCGTGAGCCACGGCGGCTATTCGTGCTGTGGACCTGTCATTTGTTATTCCTCTCTGCATTTACTTCAGTTGAAGCTTGAGATACAAGTGCACGTGTCTCTCCCTACCCTTGATGTCCCTTGCATGACCTGTGTGTCAACCAGCCAGACCCATGCTGTCAGGCTAGCAAGCAGAAAGGCTAGGAAGCTTCCTGGAATCTTCTCATGGTATCAGAGCAGGCGAGCCAGTGTTCGTCGTGCTGCGCAGCAGAGACGCAGCAGCTGCAGCAGCAGTGAGCAGCAGCAGTGGCAGCAGCCCACAGCAACAGCAGCAGGTCCTGGTTGGACCCATCACCACCCTGAGTCGCTTGAAGCGACAAGAGCACGCAGCGACGCATATGCCATCATCCTGATGCGTCAGAAACCGCAACGGCAGGTTCGTGCTGCAGCTGCAGCGTGNATCTCAAGCTTTCCATCGCGCCCTTCCTCGCCTCATTTGGAGCTCTGTAGCCTCCAGCATTCACCGTTCCGCATCACTGATTTGAATTTTTCATTTTTTCGGCCTGAGCACAAAATCAGGTCGTTTTGGCCTTTTTCCCCCACTTTTTGAAGACGAAAATTTCACCATTGTCTTCAGCATCCTCAGACGCCTCTGTGGTCCAAATTTCGCTTCATTTGGACGACCTTCAATTTTTAGTGGTGAAAATTTAAATTTTTAGATTTTCAGCACTTAGCCGATTTTTTGGTCAGAAGGTCGACTTTTGCCACCGTCCTAAATCGGCGAGAAACGCTGACGGTTCTGCGTTCGGACGAATTTCGCACCGCCTCAGCATGGAGCCAAGCAGCTCCAAGGGCAAGGAGCTGGAGGACACCGTCACGAGCGGGGGCCGCAGCCCACGCTCAAAGGCGATTGACTTCCTGCTGGTGGAGCAGTCGTCACTCCGCCAGCGCCAGGATGAGCAGTCAGCTACGCTGCGACAGATCCGCGATGCCTTGGTCTCTCTGTCTGGGACACCGGGACATCAGCCCAGGAGAGAGAGAGAG
>SZWC01005711.1:124603-138739 GCA_023375785.1 Penium margaritaceum | reverse complement strand
GCACTCCTCATGCCGAATCCACGAATGCCTGCATAGTGCAAGTCGCTCTCCAGCGGCTTGGTCATGCAGTCAGCAAGCATGCTCTTTGTTCCGCAGTGCTGCAAGTCCACCACGTTCTTCATGACCAGGTCACGTGAGTAGTGGTAACGTATGTCGATGTGCTTCGTTCGCCGTGAGATGATCTCGTCTTCAGCCATTGAGATGGCACTCATGTTGTCCACGTGTACGACCGTGGCATCCTTCTGTGGTACTGTCATTTCGCCAAGCAGGTTGCGCAGCCATTGAGTCTCCTTGCACACCTCAGACAGAGCAACGTACTCTGCCTCAGCCGTGGACACGGAAACACAATCCTGCTTCCTGCTGGCCCATGAGATGGCAGCGCCATTCAAGATGCACACGTATCCAGAGGTGGATTTCCTGTCGTCGAGATTTCCTCCCCAGTCAGCGTCGGTGTAGCACTTCAGGCGAAGGGGGTCTGTTCCTTCTTGGCCTCCAAGGATGAGGCCCATGTGACGTGTCTTTTGTAGGTAGCGCAAGATGCGCTTGACTGCTTGCCAATGTTGTGGCCCAGGGTTGGCCACAAATCTGCCCACGTGTCCCACAGCATAGCAGATGTCTGGACGAGTCCCTACCATGGCATACATGATGTTACCCACGGCGAACTGGTAGGGGATGTCTTGTATCTCCCTTTGTTCTGCTTTGTTGCTTGGCGACATGGAGGCCTTCAGCTTTGTATCGGTCGTCATTGGGGTGCTGACAGGTTTGCAGTCTTCCATGTGGTAGCGCTTCAGTACCTCACCGATGTATTTGGTTTGGTTGAGTTCGATGGTGCCTGCGACTCGGTTGCGGTGGATGGCAATCCCGAGGTAGTACTCAAGAGGACCCATGTCCTTCATCTTGAACCTTTTGCTGAGGTCAGACTTCAGCTCATCCAGCAGCTCGACCGAAGACGACCAGATGATTAGATCATCCACGTACAGTGCAACCAGCATCAGCCCTCTCCCATCATCGCGCACGTACATGCTCGGGTCATTCTGGCAATGCGCGAAGGAGATGCCGGTCATGAAACCGTCCATCTCTTTGTACCACATCCTTGGGGCCTGTTTCAGCCCGTAGAGCACTTTCACCAATTTGCACACCTTGCCCTCGGGAGCTTCGACCCCTTCGGGCACCTCCATCAGCACTTCCTTGTCAAGCTTCCCATAAAGGAAAGCTGTCCTGATGTCCATCTGGTGTATCTCCAGGTTCTTTGTGGCTGCAATGCCAAGGAGAGAGCGGATGGAGGCAAAGGTCACGACGGGCGTGAACGTCTCATCGTACTCGGAGCCCGGGCGTTGAGAGAACCCCTTAGCCACTACCCTTGCCTTGAACTTGTCGATGCTGCCGTCTTGCTTCTTCTTCACTCGGAGGACCCACTTGGATCCCACCACGTGGGCCTTGTCGGGTCTATCCACCAGCACCCACGTGCCGTTCTCGGCAATGGACGCGAGCTCGCTNATAAAGGAAAGCTGTCCTGATGTCCATCTGGTGTATCTCCAGGTTCTTTGTGGCTGCAATGCCAAGGAGAGAGCGGATGGAGGCAAAGGTCACGACGGGCGTGAACGTCTCATCGTACTCGGAGCCCGGGCGTTGAGAGAACCCCTTAGCCACTACCCTTGCCTTGAACTTGTCGATGCTGCCGTCTTGCTTCTTCTTCACTCGGAGGACCCACTTGGATCCCACCACATGGGCCTTGTCGGGTCAATCCACCAGCACCCACGTGCCGTTCTCGGCAATGGACGCGAGCTCGCTGTCCACTGCCTCCTTCCACTTGGTCGCATCTGGGCCATTCATCGCCTCCGCCACTGTGGATGGCTCTCCTTGAGCCATGCACGACTAGCTAAGGCCGGTCCAATCATCCTCGTATCGCAAAGGTGCTCTCTTTGGTCGCAAACTGTGCCGGGGTAGTGGTGCGGCTTCTTGCTTTGGTGCTGGTGCTTCCACAGGTGGTGGTTTGTCGTCGTCGTCGTTGTCGTCAGAAGATTCGTCAGACTCCAAGTGAGACTCGGAAGCCCCGGACGCCTCGGTATCCATGCCCATGTCAGATGTTGCGTCATCCTCCACAGCTGCTCTCCCATTCCCTTTACCTGCTGGCAAAGCGAGCCAGTTGTCGGGTGCTTGGTCTCCGGACTCAAGCAACACTATCCACTCTCCTGCTTTGGGAGCGAGGTTCGGGTCCAGCAGCTCTCCCTTTTCAAGGGTGCGTTCGTCAAACACGACGTCGCGGCTCCTCACAAGCTTGCCTGCTGCCTGGTCCCAAAGCCCATAGGCTTTGTGTGATGTGTCGTACCCAACCATGACGCACTTTCTGGAACGTGCGTCCAGCTTGCCTCCACCTTCTCCCGACTGGATCTTCACCCATGCAGTTCACCCAAACACCTTGAGATGGGATGCGTTGGGTTTCTTTCCCGACCATGCTTCCTGTGGGGTCTTCAGCTGCTTGTCCTGCTCCTTTCCACGCTTCCGCAAGGCGGTTGCTCGTGTGAGATTCAAGAGGTAGCAAGCCGTTGTTGCTGCTTCTGCCCAAAAGCGAGGTGGGAGCTTGGCGTCAAAGAGCATGCTTCGCACCATGCCGAGCAGGGTCTGATTCATCCTCTCGGCAACGCCGTTGCTTTGGGGGTTGTATGGGGTGGTTTGCTCGTGGCGGATGCCATGATGCATGAGCCAAGGCTTGCATGCCTTGTACTCACTCCCATTGTCACTTCGGAGCGTCTTCACGTTCTTGGTCGTTTGCCGCTCTACCATGGCGACGAACTCGAGGAACTTCTCCTTGACCTCTCCCTTTGTTTTGAAGAAGTAGATCCACAACTTGCAGCTGTGGTCATCAATGAAGGTGAGGAAGTACTTGCTTCCTCCGTTAGACCGTGTGCGGAAGGGTCCACACACGTCACTGTGTATCAGTTCCAAGACGTGCTCCGCTCGTTGACCTCCTCTTCCAAACGGCTTCGTCTTTTCCTTCGCTTGGAGGCATGGTTCACACAATGCACACCCTCCGCCATGCTTCATGGTGCACCCTTTCATTCCGCGGACAACCTCTTGCTCCTGCATCTTCTACAGCGTGCTGTTGGCCACGTGGCCAAATTGCCGGTGCCACAGCTCAGCGTCAGTGTCCTTGGTTGATGTGGCGGCCGCAGCGGTCGTCGGCGGTGCATCCTTTGGCTCCGGTGCCACTGTCTTGGTGGCACATGCGAGTCCCTCATCCGACGCCTTGGTGACTTTGGCTTGAAGCACGTAGAGGCCGTCGACTCTTGGAACTTGAAGCATGAGGTCGTCTTTTGTGTACAAAATCTGGATGTCCTCGTTTTTGAGGGCCACCGCTTCCTTGTTGGTGAACACCACTGTCATGTTGTTGTCGGTGATTTGTGACACGGACAGCAAGTTGGCTGCGAAGGAGGGCATGTACACCACCTTTTGAAGGTTGACCACCTTCTCCGCACCATTCACGTTGAACGTGATCACCTTGTCCCCTTCGCCCATGGCTTGGACGACGCCGCCGTTTGCACACTTGATGCGCATGACAGATTCGGCCATGGAGACAAATCCACCCTTCTCTTTTGATGAGTGGTGGTTGGTGCCCGAGTCAAGGGCGAATGCCCCGGGCCTAAGGATTGCTGCGCCCTTCATGGGCAGCCCCCTAGCCATCATGTTGGTGAGCTCCTTCTTCTCCTTTCCACCATTATTCCCGCCTTCTTTCTTGGGACTACGGCAGTCCCTAGCCCAGTGCTCAGCCTTGCCACAGTTGTGACAGTTGCCGGGCTTCTTGGAACTCTTCACTCCACCATTGCCTTTCCCTCCACCACCGCTTCCGCTGTTGCCTTGACTGGAGCGAGAGCTTGCACCTTGTCCACCGAAGCGAGAGGCATAGGCAGAGATGTTTGCCTCACTGCCACTGCGTCGCATGGACTCGTTGCGGACGTGTTCGGCGACAGCCTCGTACGTCAGATCTACCTCCTTCTAACCGCCGAATACGGTGATCAAGGACCCCCAGCTTTCCGGCAGCGCCATTAGAAGGATCATGGCACGCATGTTGGAGTCGAGATTCCATTCCATTTGTTGGACCTCCTGCAGCACGTTGTCGAACGACTGCAAAAATACGGGTAACGATTCTCCTTCGCTCACCCTCATCGACATCAACCGTTGGAAGATGAAGAGTCGGTTTGCTAGGGCGTTTGATTGATGCACGCGTGCGAGTTTTGCATAGGCCTCGGCAGCCAACGTGCATCTTGTTATGTGGGAGTGTTGAGTCTCGTTGATGGACGTCACAAGAATGGCGAGAGCCATGTTGTTCTTCATCGTCCATGCTGCAAGGTCAGCCGCATGCGTCGTCAACGTCGCATCGGCGGGTGCTGTCTCGGTCCCTTTTAGGATGTCGAGGTAGCCACGCACGTTCATGACAATCTCAAACTGCCATTTCCACAAGGGAAACCTTGTCCCCGTGAATTTGGACATACCCGCCTCAAGGCGGGCTTGAGTCGGATCCGCCATTTCCTGCGGTTGCTCGTCTTCTTTGCTTCACTGCTACTCTGTTTCGTTGAGGCCGATGAGGCTGATGAGGCTGCTGACTGCGACTGTTGTCAAAGGTGCAGTTGGTTCCGTTGCATACCCCTCCAGCCAATGATCGCCTAAGGCGATGGTGCCGTCGTGAGAGAACGGACTCGGGATCATACCGCCTTCTAAAAAGGAGTAGAGCTTAATCCCGTTGGGGCTCGAGGGTCGTGTCCAACATGGACAGAGCTGTTCCTCGTCCCCTAGTCCGCCACGTGCGTGCACCCTACCTGAAGAAGCCGATGGAGCCGATGGAGCAGATGGAGCCGTCCGATGGTCGTGTCCCTGTTGTACCTGTGCGCCCTGCAAGACCACGCGCTAGTCGGTCTTGGAAGCGTGCCTTAGAACCAGAAGTGTGGGCCCATAACCCTTTGTCAATGCGCCGGATAGCAACGGTCTAGAAAACGGGTCCCGACATGGGAGGCCGCCAACCGCTNCTAGGAAGCTGTCGAGCAACCTTTGGTATCAGAGTTATAGGGGTCCACCCTTACAGCTCTACGGTTCTGGACCTGTGAGACCACTATAGAGGAATCAACATCTTGAACGAGCCCGCGGTGTTCTTGACGCCGCTCATCTTCTGGTTAGCTCGTGGAATTCTCAGCAGTACAAGTCTGTGGCAATCTTGCCACTGCCCATCACTTGCCACATTTGTTGTGTCTCAGCGACACAGCGGGTTACTCCATCTTCGGAGCTCCACGATGGAACCCACAACTGTCAAGCCCACAACTCAAGTCTCTTGGTGATGTGGCAGGGTCAAGCCACTTCTCAGGAATGTGCTTTTGAGTTCTAGGACTGGACAGCCAGCTATAAAAGGACTTGTCTTGCATGCTGATCAATGAACCCTTGCTTGATGCTCTTTTGCGTATTGACAACTTTGGCTCTTCTTGAGATGTAATGCTAAGGCGTTAGTACTCTTGAAGGTGAAGTGTATGCCTGATTAAGTTTGGGGTGCACGACACATACCTGCAAAGGAAGAAGGTGTAAAAACCTTTGTGAGCTTTTCGGTTTCGCGGCTTTGCTGCCGGAGGTGGTTAGCTCAATCACTGACATAGGGTTATGGGCCCACTCCTCTTGTTAGGGAAGTTTCACATATGCAACCGCTAAGGTCACAAGCAGTGAGAGCGCCTTTGCTCTCACCCAACTTCTCTGTTTGTAGGGCCACATCAGCAGGAGGGGAATGCAACACACCTGCACCTTTCTACCTTGGGAGCTGACATCAGTCTACATCAGCCTACATCAGCCTACATCAGCCTACATCTGCTTGCAACGACCAACGTGAACAGGGGAAGCAGTTCCCTCTTCTCACCCACAGCCAACAGCGGCCTCAAACACAGGTGCATCGGCATCAACAACAGGTGCAGCAGCCGTAGCAGTTGTAGGTGTAGGGATGGCAGGGACAGGGGAACCAGGGAATCATTCTCCCATCCTCAAGTTTGATGGAGAGGGGTTTGCGCTCTGGAAGTGGCAGTTTGAGATCATCATGGATGATAGAGACTTGCTAGGATATTTTGACGGAAGTATCCCAACACCAAAGGAGGAGGGTGCTGACCTTGTAGCATGGATCAAGCTCAACAAGAAGGCTCTTGCTGTTCTCGTGTCCTCCATACAACCCTCAATCCTCTCACACATCAGCGGTTGTACAGTGGCAGCCGCGGCATACACCAAACTGGACAAGGTGTTTCAGTCCTCCTCACTTGCCAACCGTCTCTTCAACCTACAGATCCTCATCAGTATGAGGCTTGGTGAAGGGAAGGATGTCTCCGTCTTTGTGCAGAAGTTTGAGACGCTCTTGCAACAAGCCAACAGCGTGGGATGGGACCTAAATTCTGATATGCAGGCCATGATTTTTCTGATGACGCTGCCGGAGAGCTGGGATCCCGTGATCACAGTGATTGGAGGTTGGACTAAAGAGCAAGTATCCTACACCATCTTCTCGGAGTATGTGCGGAATGAAGCCATGTGTCACAGCAGTAGTGAAGCAAACATGGTTGCCTTTGCCTCACGAAGCAGCGGTATCTTCCGCAATACCTCCTCCTCTGGATACAAGGGAAACAACGGCATTAGAAATAGTGGAATGGGTCCAAAGTGTCAAGGAAACTGCCATGACCGTGGTAAGGCTGGACACTGGGCTCGGGAGTGCCGAGCACCCAAGAAGGAGGGAGGAGACGAGGATGAATGGCGAGGGGGAAATGGTGGGAAGGATCCCACATGTTTGATGGCCGAGTGTGCCTCCAACAAAGGGAGGGCGATACTCAGGCCAAGAGCTTACGGCCTTGACTTGGGCACAAACGAGCACACCACTTATGAGAAGAGAGAATTCATCTCTCTTGCTCCATGCAAGAAGAAGTTCAGAGTCGCCAACGGCAAGGTTGAGGCAGCTGAGGGGATTGGTGACAAGCTGGTCACAGTGGGTGTCAACGCTGCGGACTCCGACCTCAAGCTAGAGCTACTTGCCCTCATTCACAACCAACCTGCTCTCCGTCTCTAAGATAACTGACCATGGCATGACATTTGTTTTTACAGAGAAGGAAGCAGTGATAGTCCCTACCAAGGACATCAACATCTCCTACCCTGCCGAGAAGGTTGTTGCACAGGTCCCTCGCGTTGATGGACTCTACGTTTTACAGACCAAGATGACAACATCAACGGCTGAATCTTTGGCCGGGAGTGATGATGAGGAGAGCAGCGATGCAGATTCCGATGACGAAGGACATGTTGGAGCAGCGGAAGCAGTGGCAGCGGAAGATTCGGCAACAAAACCGGAAACAAATGGAGCCACCGGGGCTGTTCATTCTAGCCAGTGTACATCGTCCAAGAACCTGTGGCACATGCACTTTGGGCGCGTGGTACATCGCACATTGGTACTCATGGGTAAGCAGGAGCTAGTGCGTGGGATGGAGTTAGGTGATGAGGCGGAGGGAGCTGGGATCGCGTGTGAGCCATGCCTTTAAGGCAAGGCCAAGAAAGAACCTTTCAAGCGTAATGGTACGCGTGCTCTCGCACCCCTTGACCTCATCCATTCTGACGTGTATGGTCCCTTTCACATACCGTCCAATGGAGGCAACAGATATCTCCTCACCTGCATCGATGACAACAACCGCAAGGTCTGGATATAGTTTCTCATCTGCTACAGCCGTGGTGCCCCCTCTCTTCACCCTGCTGCCTCGCCACTAGCTCGGTGATCGTTTGCATTGCACAAAACTGCATTGCATCTCACTTCACCACGTCCTTCTTCTCCCTCTCTCTCTCTCTCTCTCTCTCTCTCTCTCTCTCTCTCTCTCTCTCTCTCACTACCACCGTCTCTAGCTACTCCTTCTCATCATGCTAGGGCCAGAGGAGACGATAGAGGCCCTCCAGGCCGCCCTTATTGAGGCCCAAGCAGCTCGCCATAAAGTTGAAGATGAACTCCATGAGGGACGTGAGGCTCAGCATGATTTGGTCATCACAGTACTTGCATTGGTCATACAACGTCTCCACACTGTTCCTGGCTTTGCCTCTATCCTTCCAGCTGAAGAGACCACATATGATGATTCCTCTGTTCCCCCCAGTGGTAGGATTCCCAGCTCTTCCTCTCCCACTCTCTCCGCAAAGGCGTTGGCCCGAGTGCTTCTCCCAGCCAGGCAAAAGGACTTCGAAACGCCATCGCCTCAGTTCACGTCTAAGCTCATCTTCACCTCCTGGGAAACACGCTTCAGCTCATGGGCTCAGGGCAAACTGATCCGGGAGTACTACTCCCCTACCAAACCACCGTTCACACCGCAGCCTGCTGAGGCCGCCCGTGCTGTGCGGGCTCTCGTCATTGTAGGACCTAAGAGCCTTCTCAATGACATTGGTACGTAAAATACCGTCCCCACGCGCGGAACCCCTGCTGACCCTGTTGGTGCCTATGCCCTCATTCGTCGCCGCAAAACTGTGACTAAGCATGTCGTCCAGAGTGATGTGACTGTCCAGTTCAACACCTTGCAGATGCGTGCTGACTAGACTGTAGACATTGGACACGCCGTCTGTGCTTACAACGTGACTTGGGCAGGCCAGCTCCGGGTCCTCTCTCAGCCAGACTGTCCATTGTCGCTGGTCTCATTCCTGAGCTATCTGATCTTTACCTCCACATCTCCCAGGCACAGCTCCAGTGGCTCGCTGCTGCCCCAGTCCCTGTGGATTCCCCGCCAGGGATCGGTCCTCTCTTCGACTTCACTGCCTCCGTCTCAACGATTGGTGGAACGCCCTGCAGAAAAAGCGCATGCACCGCACTGCACTCGCCGCTGTCGCCTCCTCATCATCCTTCTCGTGTGTAGCTGCCACCTCCTCTTCCCCCTCGTCTTCTCATGCAGCAGCTCATCCCACTGAGGTTGCTTCTCGTAGGGGAGTTGGTGGTTCCGGTCGGGGGGGTGGCCGTGGCGGTAAGGGGTGTGGAGGCGGTCATGGTGGCGAGACCCCCTCTCCTACTACCGCTGATATCACCTGCTGGAACTGTGGCGTCATCGGTCAGTATGCGTCCAAATGCCCAGCTCCTCGTGATGATTTGCGTCTTTCCTCCTCCATGCGTGCTCACTGGGCACGCACGGGTGTGACTGCCTCCTCTACCGCAGCAGCAGTGACGGTTGCATCTTCCTCGTCCTCTTCCTCTGCCTCCACACCCACCACCACTCTTGCCCCTCTTCAGCCGTCACCGCCCCTCGCCAGTCCCTGGGGCTGGATTCTGCTTCCATTCGGTCCTCTATACTATGGACCCTCGTCTTCTCACTACTCCGTGTCCTTCTGGACCCGTGACGATGGTCACTTCTCTGATCGCTCCTCCGACCGCTCCTCGGACCGCTCCTCTGACCGCCGTGACGAGGAGCGTACCCTTGAGCGGCTGGTGGCGGAACTACTTCACCTTCGCTCTCAGGGAGGTGAGAGTATGAGTGGCCGGTCATGTGTTTCTGTTTGTGAGCCCGATGCCACCCTTCATGGTACTGCGTCTGGTGGTGTCCAGGAGGTTGTGCCTGCTGATCGTGATTGGATTGAACAGTGGCAAGCTCATACGTTCCCCACTCGTCTTGGTGGCCCATCTCCTCTTTCCTCACATGGGACAGTTGCTGTCTGTCTGGTTCTCCCGTCCACTCGTGCATCACCTGTCCTCTGGATCATTGACTTAGGGGCCGCACATCACATGACCTCCTGTCGCTAGTCCTTTGTGTCCCTCGGGCCTGTTGGGTCTGTTTGCTCGGTGCGCACTGGCTCCGGCCAACTTCTCTCTGTCCAAGGTATGGGTGTCGTTCGCTTTGTCGGCCCTGGGGGCACTTTCTGCCTTCCCGATGTGATGTATGTGCCTGACCTTGAGGTCAGTCTGCTCTCTGTGACCAACCTAGACGACCAACCGCAACTTGGCCTCCATTGCTCTCTGTTCGACTAGTCGTATTGTTCTCCGCGGTGTGTGCTGTGACCGTCTGTTTCGCGTTCTTGTCACGTTGCCATCGTCTTCCGCTGCGTCTGCTCTTGTCCATGTCACTCCATCATTGTCTTTTGCCCATACTGATCTTCTGCATCATTGCCTCTGTCACATTCTTACCGTCGCCATGTAGCGCCTTCGGCCTACTCACGGCCTTGACCCTATCACGTTTGCACCTCCATGCACTTCTTCCTACCTCGATTGTGCCAGTGGCAAAATGCATTGTTCCCCTTTCTCCACTGTTGAGTCCACTACCTCACATCCTCTTGACCTCGTCCATGCTGATGTCATGGACCCCTTACCCTAGGACTTTTTTGGTGGCCTGGGTTGCTATGTCCTGTGCTTGGCTGATGACTTCTCTCGCTACCGCTGGGTCATTGCCCTTCGTAAAAAAATTATGTCACTGATGTTCTTGAGTCCTGGCTCCCTCAGGCTGAGCGTGCCTGTCTTCGCCGAGGAGGAGGAGGTGATCGGGGAGGTGAGTTCTTTGGTCCCACCTCCCGCTTTCTTGAGTCGCGTGGTGTTCGTCTTGAGTCCTCTTCCCCCTACATCCCGCAGCAAAGCAGTGTGTCCGAGCGCTGGAATCGCACCCTTGCTGATGGTGTGCACTCGCTGCTCTCCACCTCTTTGAAGTCTCCCTTGTTTGCTTTTGCCACACGGTCACGCCCTTTGAACGCTGGACGGGCCGGCGTGCTAACCTTCGCCTTGCTCGTGTCTGGGGCTGTCTTGCCTGCGTCTAGCTTCCATCGAACCAACGATACAATAAATTGTCTGCACGTGGTTGGTGATGCGTCTTCCTTGTTGTCTCCCCATTCTCCAAGGTTTGGGGCTTCTGGGATCTTTCCCGTTGTCGTGTCATTGAATCTCGTGATGCAGTTTTCCTTGAATGGATCTTTACCCGTTGTGGTGGAAAGTGCCGAATCATATGCGATTTTGGCGATCGGGAGTTTTTGTGCCTTATCCGTCCCGTGAGCTTCGCATAGTGTTTTGGAGAAGTTGTTCGAGCGTCTGATTGGTCCGCTCGGTTTGGCCGTCGGTTTGAGGGTGAAACACCGTTGAAAGCTGGATCTGATTGTTGTAGCGAGCCATCAGTTTGCGCTAGAAACGACTGGTGAATCGACCGTCCCTGTCTCTTGTGATGGTTCTCGGTACGTCGTGTAACCGTACGATGTGGTTGTGAAACGGCCGCGCTGTTCCTTCGGCGGCGACGTTGGTCGTTGTTGGAATAAAGTGAGATGTTTTGGAAAACCTATCAACAACCATGAGGATTGCGTCATATCCTTCTGGGGTGACTGGTAATCCCATGACGACTTCCATGGAGATGTCGGTCCATGGTTCTATCGGAATGGGGAGTGGTTGTAGAAGTTTGGATGACCGTGTGTGACGGGATTTTTATCACTGACATGTGTCACAGGATTTGCAGAAGTTGGCCACGCCAGATTGCATCTTGTCCCACAAATAGTGTTTCACCGTCTTTTTCAGTGTCTTGTCCAAAATGTCCACCTGGATTGGTATCGTGGCTTTTTTCTCTCCAGCAGAGTTCATCGTGTGGGGTAACGACTGTTAGCTACTGAGCTAACCACCTCCGGCAGAGAAGCCGCGAAACCAAAAAGCTCACAAAGGTTTTTACACCTTCTTCCTTTGCAGGTATGTGTCGTGCACCACAAACTTAATCAGGCATACACTTCACCTTCAAGAGTACTAACGCCTTAGCATTACATCTCAAGAAGAGCTCAAGTCGTCAATACGCAAGAGAGCATCAAGCAAGGGTTGATTGATCAGCATGCAAGACAAGTCCTTTCATAGCTGCCTGTCCAGTCCTAGAACTCAAAAGCACATTCCTAAGAAGTGGCTTGACCCTGCCACATCACCAAGAGACTTGCGCTGTGGGCTTGACACATAAGCATCCTTGTGCCAAGGTGACTGATCAGCCGTGTTGCTTCCCAGAAGCAATGGACTTTCTTTCTTGGAAGCTTCTAAAACAACCAAGATGTGCATGGAGCCAGGATCGAGCTCATGACCTCTCACTTGGCAAAATCAACAAAATGGCCAAGTTAACCACTCACCTACATGGTGTACTCACAGGTCATATCTCACATGAGACAGAGCATAGTTGAGTCACCCTACAACAAATCCAGGGGTCATACCTCCACAAGGGGCAGAGCATTCCTGATCCGTCGTACAAGACTGAACAAGGGGCAAACATATTCAACAAATCTCTCCCTTGCACCTTGCGTCAGTTTCCATCATCATTCTTCATCACTTGCGTTGACCATGCCGATACCTTGCCTGCCCGGCTGGTGGAGATCCTTGTCCAATGGCTTTGTAAGCATGTCAGCCCGGTTCAGCTTGGTGCCGACATACTCCAGCTCCACTGTTTGCTTGTAGACCAAGTCCCGAGAATAGTGGTCGCGGATCTCGATGTGCTTTGTGCGCCTGGACAGAACTGGGTTCTTGGACATTTCAATCGAGCTCGTGTTGTCAATCTTGATGATTGTTGCCGTTGCCTGTGGTGCCTTCATCTCAGAGAGCAAGCTGCGAAGCCATTGCACCTCTTTACACACCTCAGCCAATGCAATGTACTCATCTTCAGCAGTTGACAGAGAGACACACTCCTGCTTGCGACTCGCCCAACTGACAGCACCTCCATTTAGCATACACACAAAGCCGGAGGTGGATTTTCTGTCGTCGATATTGCCTCCCCAGTCAGCGTCGGTGTAGCAGATGAGACGGAGTGATGCGGATCCAGCGATGCCTCCAAACTGGAGTCCCACGTGTCGCGTCCCCTTAAGGTAGCGCATGATGCGCTTCACAGCCTGCCAGTGTAGTGGACCAGGATTGGCCACAAACCGGCTCACCTGCCCAACAGCATGGGCTATATCTGGCCGGGTGGCGACCATGGCATACATCAGACTGCCCACTGCAGACTGATATGGGATGCCCATTATGTCAGTTTTCTCCGCTTCGTTGGATGGGGACATGGAGGTGGAGAGCTTGCACTCTGAGCTCATGGGTGTGCTGGCAGGCTTGCAATCTGCCATGTCGTATCGTTTGAGGATGGAGTCGATGTACTTTGTCTGGTTCAGGCTGATGGTACATGCGGCTCTGTCACGCTTGATGGCAATGCCAAGGTAGAAGTTTAGAGGACCCATGTCCTTCATCTTGAACCTGCTACTCAGCTGCCCCTTGAGATCGTCCAGCAACTGCGTTGAAGAAGAGCACAGAATCAGGTCATCAACGTACAAGGCGACCAACATAGTCCCTTTGTCGCTCTCATACACGTACATGCTAGGGTCGTTGTTGCAGTGCATGAAGGACTCCTTGGCCATGAATGTATCCATCTCTTGGTACCAAAGTCTTGGCGCTTGTTTGAGCCCATAGAGCGCCTTCACCAGCCTGCACACCTTGCCCTCGGGCGCATCAACCCCCTCTGGAACCTCCATCAGCACCTCCTTGTCAAGTTTGCCGTAAAGGAAGGCTGTCTTGACATCCATCTGGTGGACCTCCATGTTCTTGGCAGCAGCAATGGCGAGCATTGTCCGGATGGAGGCAAACGTCACAACGGGAGCAAAGGTCTCATCGTACTCTGCGCCAGGCCGTTGAGAGAACCCCTTTGCTACCACCCGTGCCTTATACTTGTCTATCTTACCATCCTGTTTCCTTTTTACTTTCAGCACCCACTTGGAACCCACAACATGAGCGCCGGCAGGTCTGTCCACCGGTACCCATGTCCCATTCTCCTCGATGGAGCTGAGTTCACTACGAATTGCTTCATCCCACTCAGCTTTGTCAGGCCGCGCGAGTGCCTCTGCAACAGACGTTGGCTCCTCTTGAACCATGAACGAATAGTTGAAGCCTGTCCATTCACCCCTATCTGCATCGTAATGCTGCCGAGGAACTTTCAGACGTGAAGTGCTCCTTGGGCCTTCTTGCTGTTGCTGTTGATGTAGAGGCTGGAGGTTTGTTTTGTCGTCGATGGGGGGAGAGGTATCCTCCTCATGGTCTGGAGGATCAGATACGTCGGACTCGGAGGCTGATCCCTCCGAGTCATCTTCATCAGCTTCTCTCCCTGTTGTAGTACCCAGCCCATGCCATTGTGCTGGTGCTTCGTCTCCCTCCTC
>SZWC01005711.1:91267-108379 GCA_023375785.1 Penium margaritaceum | reverse complement strand
CGTCCATCACGGAAAATGATACGTGGGAGCTGGTTGACAGGCCGAAAGATGCCAAGGTCATCGGCTCAAAGTGGGTCTTCAAGACCAAGTTCACAAAGGAAGGTGTGGTTGACAAGTACAAGGCGCGGCTGGTGGCGAAAGGGTACGCACAGCGTAAAGGGGAGCACTACGTCGAGACGTTCGCTCCCGTTGCCAAGTTCACAAGCATCCGGGCGATCCTTGTGGTGGCGGCCGCGAAGGACATGGAGCTCCACCAAATGGACGTAAAGACGGCCTTCCTCAACGGTATCATAGGCAAAGAGATCTACATGGAGGTGCCAGAGGGGGTTGAGGCGCCGGAGGGCAAGGTGTGTAAGCTGCGGAAGTCCTTGTATGGGCTAAAACAATCGCCCAGATGCTGGTACCAACAGATGGACAGCTTCATGGCACAACTCGGCTTCAAGCGCTGTGAAGCGGATCACAGCGTGTACGTGCGGCGCGACAAAAAGCTCCATCAGATCGTTGCACTCTACGTGGACGACCTGATTGTGTGCTCGACGGACCTACCGAGCCTACAGCGGCTGAAAGAGCAGCTGAGCAGCAGATTCCAGATGTCGGACATGGGGGAGCTGGAGTACTACCTCGGGGCGAGCATCACGCGGAGGGCGCGCACGCTTGAGCTGGGGCAGGCCAAATACGCGGCCGAGGTGCTGAAGCGGTACAGCATGGAGGATTGCAAACCAGTTGGCAATCCGGTCTCCACGACCTGTGAACTGAGTGCGGCAATGGCGCCGCAGACAAAAGAAGAGCGGGAGGATATGGCAGAGGTGCCCTACCAATCGGCGGTGGGCAGCCTCATATACGCCATGGTGGCGACTCGACCAGACCTGGCCTACGCGGTGGGCCAAGTGAGCAGGTACGTGGCCGATCCAGGGCCACTACACTGGCAGGCGGTCAAGTGCATCCTCCGCTACCTGCAGGCGACGCGGCATGCGCGCTTGAGGTTCGACGGCAAGGGGCAGGCAGACCCCTTACGTCTGGTCTACTACACGGACGCAGACTACGCTGGCGATGTGGACAAGCGGAAGTCCACATCCGGCTACGTGTTCTTCCTCGCTGGTGCAGCGGTCTCGTGGTGCAGCAGAAAGCAAGACTGCGTCGCCACCTCCACAGTGGAAGCGGAGTACATCGCACTGGCCGAGGCGGTCAAGGAGGCGGTGTGGCTACGCAGGTTGTTGGGGGAGCTGGGCGTGCCGCAGCAGGAGCCTACGGTGGTGCAAGAGGACAACACCGGCTCAATCTCGCTGACCAACAACCCGACGCAGCACAAGAGGACGAAGCACATTGACGTGCGTTATCATTACGCACGGGACATGGTTGAAAAGGGGCAGGTGGTGCTGCAGCACTGTAGCACGCACAACATGCTTGCGGATTGCTTGACCAAAGCGCAACCCGTGGACCGGCACGCATTGAGCGTGGCCGGACTTGGGATGACCAGCTATGATGGGTTGGAGGGCGCAACGGAAGATGAGTGAGAGCAGGCAGGAGCAGCGGGCATGGCAGGTGCAAGGGGGAGAATGTTGAAGATTTGCCCCACTGCATGCCCAAGTGCGGCGCCGTAGGCGCCGACGAGCCACCAGAGAGACAAAATTCTTCGTCGACGGATCTGGCGACTCGAGGATTGCTCGAATCCTAAAATGAAGGATTTCCCCTGAAATTTGATGAGTTGTTTAATCCGGTGGAAGTTATTTCACCAGAATCGGACTAGTAACCAGGGAGATATGGGCTTCCAAAGTTGGGGTGTGCGCGGCGGTTCTGGGAGCCGGCCGCGGTTCGACTTCCGGTGAATAATCGACCGGAACGAGTAACAAAATGCCATCTGGGGATTTTGCTCCGGAAGGTCTGCCGAGGCGTCCGGTGGATGATCCGCCGGATTTCAGGAGTGCAGTTTGTTACTGAGGGACTTAGCCAAAATCCTGGCTCGGAGTCCGAAACTCAGTAGTACAGTTTGTTACTCGGGGACTTAGTCAAAATTCCGACTGGAGGTCCGCGAACAGGTTTCGACCCACATCAATCTCCATCACCAAACTCGATGATTAACTCATCGAAACAGACCCCAAAGGCGCNCGAGGGAGATATGGGCTTCCAAAGTTGGGGTGTGCGCGGCGGTTCTGGGAGCCGGCCGCGGTTCGACTTCCGGTGAATAATCGACCGGAACGAGTAACAAAATGCCATCTGGGGATTTTGCTCCGGAAGGTCTGCCGAGGCGTCCGGTGGATGATCCGCCGGATTTCAGGAGTGCAGTTTGTTACTGAGGGACTTAGCCAAAATCCTGGCTCGGAGTCCGAAACTCAGTAGTACAGTTTGTTACTCGGGGACTTAGTCAAAATTCCGACTGGAGGTCCGCGAACAGGTTTCGACCCACATCAATCTCCATCACCAAACTCGATGATTAACTCATCGAAACAGACCCCAAAGGCGCAAGGGGCACCGCCACTACGTGTAGGACCATCTGCGCCTCCAGAATGGCGTTTTGATGGGTCCTTGATGTGTGAGGGCGCTTCGGCGGGCGACGTGGTGCGCGCCGCCAACTGAGCGGCTGGTTTGGGGTGCTGCGCTTTGACTAACGTAGCGGGAGCTACGGTCATCTGAATTGCGCACGGTTTGGTGCGTTGGAGAGCTCATGACTTGCCCTACAAATGTTTAGATCATGTCCATGTTCAAAAACTAATGCAAAATCGCGTTATTCCCTTCGCAAAAGTGACTATCTCACAACTGTCTTCCACTTCCAGAAACATAGCGTGAGGCGACCAGAAAGCTCACGCTTAGACTCAGAACCCGCACAAAACATAGCCGTGAACGCAGAAGACCCGTCAGGACACGTTGGAACTGCCTCCACCCGGGGGCCGGTTTCTAACAATGAGCACACGATCAGATCATCCACGTAGAGTCTGACAATCTAATGGATTTCCTTGTTGCACCACACGTACATGCTGTGGTCTGACTCGCAACGCTTGAAGCCGAGCTCCGCCATGTAGCCGTCCATCTGCTGGTACAAGCACTAGGATACCTATATTAACCTGTACAAGGCCTTCCGCAGCTTGTACACCTTGTCCTCTAGCGCATGCACCCCCTCCGGCACCTCAAGGTAGATGTCCTTGTCGATGATGCCATTTAGGAATGCCATTTTGACGTCCATTTGGTGGATCTCCATGTCCTTTGTGGTTGCCACCACGAGGATCGTCTGGATGCTTGTGAACTTTGACAACGGGTGCAAACGTCGTCGTAGTATTCGCCTTTCCACTGCGCGTACCCCTTCGCCACCAGCCGCGCCTTATACTTCTCCACCTTGCTGTCCTTGGTGAGCTTCACCTTGAACATCTACTTAGAGCTGATCACCTTCGCCGAACCACCAGCTCTCAAGTGTTGTTCTAAGCAAGGAACGCAAGTTCAAATTTTATTGCTTCACCCCACTGCTGTGCGTCAGGTCGTGCAAGCGCCTCTTGCACGGTTTTCAGCTCGGTTGTGGCTTCCATCATGCATCGCGCCATGCCAACCCAACGGCCCGTGCTTGCTTCATACCGCTTTCTTGCATTCCATTGCCTTTGGTTACGACGCGGTGACCTTGGCAACGCTGGCTGCTAGTCTTGCTGCTGCCCTGCTGCGATGTTGTCCTTGTCCGCGGGTTCCCTTGCATCGGCTGGTATGTCCTGCACTCCAGCGACACCTGCACCTACTACATTTCCCTGCTGCGCTCCAGCACCGTTGTCCTCCAAAGACCCGTCATTGAACTTTGCAGCCGCCGGCTCCTCCTCACGCCCAAGGAGTTGGAACCACTCAGCCTGCTTTGGTGAGTGTACTGCATTGATGGTGTTGTTGCTGCTGCAGTAGCTTTGCTGCTCGTCAAACGTGACGTCGTGGCTGGTGATGACGTCCTGCGTCCGTGGATCAAAGAGGCGGTACACCTTGAGCGCACTCTCGTATCTGACGAACCCGTATGCCTTTGCAAGCGGGTCCAGTTTGGAGTCTTTTCTTTGTGCGGCCTGCACCAACGCGTGCGCCTTACACCCGATCGCCTTCAGGTGCGCACGCTTGGTTTGCGCCCACTCCACGCCTACTGCGGCGTCTTCCAGCTACCCTTCCCCTTCAGTACTGCCGTTGGGGTGAGGTTGGTGATGTAGCACACCGTACTCATGGCATCGACCCACAGGCTCCGTGGCAGTTTAGTATCAAGGAGCATTGTCCGGGCCATGGTGAGTAGCGTCTGGTTTGTGCACTCCGCCACGCCATTAGACTGTGGCGTGCACGAAGTGGTCGGCTGCCGCTCAATACCCTGCTCCTTCAGCCACCCTTCGCAGCCCACGTACTCGCTGCCATTGTCGCTGCGTATCGCTCTGACCTTGTGGCCAGTCTGCCTCTCCATCGCTGCGACATACTTCTAGAGCCGGTCCAACACCTCGCTTTTCTTCTTCAGAAAGCAGACATAGAGTTTTTTGCTGCAATCGTCGATGAAGGTGACGATGTACCGCGTGTCCGTGCTCTTCTTAGCAAAGACCGTCTTCTCCTCCTCCGTTGCGCTCGCACCTTGAACCTCCGTACCCTTCATAAGCTCCAACAGTCCCTTGCGCGTGAGGTGGATCTCAAAATTCCACCGCCACAACCCAAATCCAGGGCCACCCATGTAATTTTGGATGGGCGAGGACTCCAAATTCTGCGCCATGTTGAACTTCTGCAATGGACAGTCTCAAAGTGTGACGGCGACGTCGCCCGGAGCGACACTCCCGTGCATTGCGGAAGCCGTGAAAGTCTTGGTACGCAGGTCAGGGCTGTGGGCCCATGACCCTTTGTCAACAATGCTGTCATGGCATGCTTTGATCCACCAGAAGTGTGTACGGCTGCTTTGTGCATAGAGACATCCAAGGGAGGTGTGTGCTTTGGGTCGCCTACACCAAGGGAGCAAAATTCTGGCAGAATGCAGGTTCCGGAAACTGAGAAATACAAAAGACCATTAACGGTTAGTTAATTTGGTAAGATCACATCAGATTCTTATAGCCTGTGATCTGAGCTTTCCAACGCATCCAAGCACGTCCAAAACGGAGCAGTAGAGCCCCTGCTACAGCCATTGGAGTAACCCATGGTGGAGCCGTCCACCATGCCCACGAACTGGAGTGACGGGAGGCGCTTCGATGGTGGACTGTCGAAGCACCCTTCCTGGCCCTCCAACATGGGGGGAGGCTCATCCTGGTCCAAGAGACCTACCACGTCCTTTACTTTATGGCCCACGTGCCTTTGGAGCTCATTGAGGTCGAATTCGGACCACTGGTGGTGGAACTGTCCCGTCACCAATGACGGACACCCAGATTCCACCCACCTACCACCTACTTCAGATGGGGCTTACTTTCTGAATTCTCAACCAAATTGAGCAACTGAAAGCTCAAAACCGTATGCAAAAATCAAAAGAGTCCAAATCTGTAATCAGATCAGACATCCAACCACTCTCCAGTTGTGGAACCAGGAAAACGGCAAACGGCATCCATAGCAGGAACACTTTTTTCACATCGATTAGACCACCAACTTAGTGTCGTGCCACGCTAAAGCGCGGCCGCGATGTCAATATTCTTCTGATCGTCGTTGACCCTAGCAATGGTGAGGTAGACCTTTAAACTCGTCAACCACATCCAAGTCATCGGTCCTTTGGACTTTGCACGATTGAACGATTCTGGTGGAGCCGGAAAATTTTAGGGTCACTTGAGAGTTGTGTGTTTCTCTCGACGAGCACTGCCTCGTGTGCACTTGCATTGCGAAGAGCCTCCATCGCAACATTGAGTTGTTGGGAGATGGGTGTTAACCCCCTCAAGCGCGAAGATACGGTTTGCCAATTCCTTGTTGATTTGCGCCTTTCGTCCGGTGCCATCTCTTGTTCCTGCTGCCAACGTTGAGGCTGTTGGGAGGGGCGACTGGTTTACCGCTGTCAGATCCGTGACCGGGTTGGTCGTCGAAGCCCTAAGGATTGAACCGGCTGCCACATAGCCTGCCACGCCAGTGTTCGTTGTGGCTTCAGGGCTCGCGTGTATAGGCATGTTTTGCTCCTCCATTGAAGTTTCTTGCCAGCTTCCTAGATGAGCTGTGTGAGACAGAGCGGATGATCACCCTAGAGCACTAGGCACGCCATGGATGTGGTCAATTCTTGCCTTAGAACTCAAGTTACAGACAGAGTAGTTCAAGTGTGAGGGGTGAGTGAGAGAGTAACATACCGGTGAGCACGCACCCGCACCGAGCATCACGCTCGGGCGGGCATGTGCCGCCACCCGGGGGTTGAGCCCGACCACTCTGTATTAAACCAAGGGCGGCTACTCACCAGTTCACGGTCAAAACCGGCACAGTGGCCCCCTAAGGATCAGCACCCGGGAAACATGCAACTCCCCTAAAACACTCACAGACAGGCAAGCATGATGTAGGGAACGACAATGAGAATGTACGAAACCTAGCATCTACCATAAGAATAGAAAGTCATAGGAAGTCATGCAATGGCCATGCATGTGATAGAGGGCACTCTTGGGTCTTGCACCCGCTTTATGACGCCAGAGGCTCCAGTCATGGTGAGCTCGCATGACGTCTTCCCAGGTGAGGCCATTGTCATTTAATCTGTACATGTGTGTGCATGGAGGGGTGGAGACAAGAGGGCATAGAGATGTGAGTGGCCAACAAACTTCAACAATCCCCCATGACCCGTAGGCAAACAACCCCACATACATGGAGACGACACCAGGTGTGATGAACAGAGACATCAGAGATGCACCATGCAACTCAACCAGGGTCATGGGAACAGATGATACCAAGAGCATGAACATCAACTTTGAAGACATTTAGGCTGAGGGCCCTAGTGAGAAAGTCAACTCTTTGAGACCGTGTATCCACCGAAGCAACCCGGACAACGCCAGCGGCAATGCACTCGCCAACAAAGTGATGCTCCACGTTGATATGCTTGGTGCGTGAATGATGCATGCCACTATTTTCGGTAATAGCTTTTGTGCTTTGATTGTCACAGCGCAGAGTGATTCAACGGATTGGAATACAAAAATGCTACAACAGATGACACAGCCAGACAGCCTCACATGTGCATGCACCAAGAGCAACATACTCACCTTCAATTGTGCTCCGAGAAACACATACTTTTTTACAACTTTTCCAGGAGACTAGTTCCACCGACCAAGACGGTGTATCCTATTCAGTTGCGTGCATCAGAGTCATGTACCCATTCACTGTCCGTGAAGCCATCCACCACAACTGAGGGTTGTGCACGAAAGTACAACCCGACACGAGGGTGGAAAATGCGTATCGCACTAGCCTCCAGGTTTCGCTTACGAGGGTACTGAGAAAACTGAGACAGAAAATTCACAGCAAAGGCATTATCGGCACACGTGGTAGTAGCAAGATACATCAGGGAGCCAATGACCCGAAGGTAGTCGGTGACATAAACCGTCTCCCCTAGTTTGGACATGTCGAGAGACTTCAGCAGTGACTGACCGGAGGGGGTCATAGGTGTAGAAGCTGTGGGAATTGCCGTGAGGAGCGGTCCAAAGCGCTCTCTCAAGTTGCGGACATACGCAGTTTGGTGAACGTGCAGGGTACGACGTCCGCGATCACGCTCTAGCTCTATTCCCAGGAAGACCCGAGCTGGACCAAGGTCTTTCATCCTGTATGCAGCTTGGAGCAGGGACTTTGCGGTTGCAAAAGATGCAGCGTTAGGGGGAGGCAATGAGGAGATCATCCACATAGACGAGGATGGCTACAAGCGGTTTGGTGGGAGCGCTGAGGGATAGAGCAGGGTTTCACAGCGCTTCTCTGGAAGCCTCCCTTCGCTAGGGTCGCAGTGGTTTCTTGGTTCCAGCAGCGTGGCGACTGCTTTAGGCCATAGAGGGCCATGCGCAGGCACCACACTTGGTTTGTTCCATCAGAGAAGCCGGGGGGTTGTACCATATAGACTTCCTCGTCCAACTTGCCGTGCAAGAAGGCATTCTTCATATCCATCTGCTCCAGCTCCCAGTCATGCTGAGCGACCAAGCTGAGAAGTGCTCTGGCTGTGGTGTAGCGACCAACTGGGGCGAAGGTCTCGTCGAAATCAACACCAGGAATTTGTGAAAACCCTTTTGCGGTGAGACAATCCTTGTACCATTCAACGGTGTTGTCGGGGTTCATCTTGCAACGGTAGACCCATTTGGCTGCAACAGCTTTGCGGCCCGGTGGGATGTCCACGAGCTATCGCACGTAGCTTGTCAGAGGGAGAGTATGTTGCTCTGGGTGCAAGGGCTGCTGAGGCAGTGTGGCTGTAGCGCTTGTTCCTTGAGCTGGGTCTGTCAGCGCCTGCCATTGTGCTTCTTTGTGACAACCAGAGCGCTCTTGCCTTGGAGGTGGGACTCCTTGGAGGCGTGTACGCGAACCGTACCCTCCTGCAATGGGTAAGGGTGTACGGACAATGGGAGGCCCTAGAGGCTATCGCCGACGTCCTGAAGACATCAGAGCTGAAGTTTTCGTTCGTCAACCTGGTAGCCCACGTCGGGCAGAGCATCACGGACCTCGAACATGATCGCCAGCTACAGCGTCTGGCTACCCATGAGGCAAGCCGCCGATGCAACGACCTCGAGAAGGCATTGCAGAGCGTGACCCAATTGCGGATGCAGCAACAAGCACAACGTGCCGCAGCTGCGGATGCCACTACAGGTGGCAGCGACGCGTTGCCTACCTCGACGACTTCGGAGCCGGTCATGAACACGTCCTTCCTCCACAGTGTGGAGATCTTCCGGAAGGGCGTGAAGCTGACCGACTGGCTGAATCGCATGGAGCACGTTCTACGTGTCCACAAAGCTCCACTCAGCCAGTGGGGCGACCTTGCCACGACGCGGCTTGAAGATAAACTCTTCAAGTATGTGGTCAAGGGGTGGAGTGCGCAGCAGCCGCACCTCGAGTGGTAGCCCATGCCGTGGTAGGCCTTCTGCGCTATCATGCGCAAGAGGTGCACCCAACGTGAGGAGGCGCAGCGCTCCTTCCACAAGATCAAGGACTTCAGGCAGCTGGGCAGCTCGCTCGAATCCTACTTGAGCGAGTTCACCGCACTCGTGGAGGAAGCCGAAAGCTTCACCGAGGGCGATGGGACTCAGACGTTAAAGTACCCGGAGTGCATGCTGCTAGAGTAGTTGCGTGATGGTCTCGCTAGCGAGAAGCTGAAGGACAAGACCACCACGACAGCCATTGGCCAAGCTTGGACAAGCTGGAGGGTGTTGCGCAACTACATGAGCGAAGTGTATTCAGTGAACCCGAAGCACTACTCTGATGCACGGCCGAACGCGCGTGCACAGCAAGGCCGCGACATGCACATGGACGCTACAGGGACTAGTGGGTCAGCTGGACAGCGAGTCGGGGCGAAGGGCAAGCAGCGTACAAACCCTCCAGCCAAGAAGGCTGGTGGACACAAGGGCCCCAACAACAAGCGCAGCCGCGAGAATGACGAGCTGCAGGCGCCGCGTGAGCGGCGCAACGTAGCCTTCCGCGAAGGGCTCTGCCACAACTGCATGCAGCCGAGCCACTTTAGGGCTCAGTGTCCTGAGGCTGCTGGTGGTGGACAAGAGGCCACGGCGTTAGCTGCAGCAGCAGCACCTCGTGGGGATGGTGCAGGAGGAGGCCGCGGACAGGGCCGTGGACAGGGTCGCGGTCGCGGCTGTGGTAACGGACAAGGCCGTGGGGCGGGTTTTCCCCACCCCTGAGTGACGTTAGTGGGGACCACTCAGGGGTAAAACTGGATCACGAGTGTGGGTTCATGTTTTCACATGAGGATGTTAAACAATTTGAGTTTTTGACGAGTTCAATTTTTTTTGTTGTCTTCTCTCCTCATGTTGAACCGCATTCTTCACTTGCTGACCGACATTGCCCGCTAAACCTTGCATCTCCAGACAAGATGCATGATCGTACATGTTTAGTGGTGGCAACACCGACCACTGTGCAAGAATTATGTGATACAGTGATTGAAGCAAATGCCCTCAAAACAATGAGTTCAATCACGTTCGCAGTACCTTTAGTTGACGATTTTGACCCAGTCAAATTTAAAGACTGGAAGGTGCTAGCCGAATTCACACGTGCCCACAAGATATGGACTCGAGTGGGTGAATCATGGGAGTTGCGAAGCCTGTCGTACAGATTCCGTGTTTATCACAAACTCGGCTTGCCGTCGTCGAGTCTGTTCACTCGGAAGAGTGGAGACAACATGACGATGTAGTTCAAAGGACACTTAGCCGGTGCTCCCGTGAACGTACTTGCTGACACTGGAGGAGACGAATCTTTTGTTAGCCTTGGCTTTACCCGACAGGTTGGCCTTAAGTACGAGCCATCGAATGGCGTAGTTGTTGTCGGTGACAACCGTACGGTACCCGTGATTGGTACTTGTAAAGCGAGAATTTGTATTCAAGGGTACACACAGAGTGTCACGTTGAAGGTACTCAACCTTCTTGACCCGTTTGACGTGGTGCTAGGCGATCCCTGGCTCCGTGACAACAAGGCTCTAATGTGCTTTGAATCAAAGTGTTTGATCCTCCGAAAAGGACAACGCCGCTTTACGTTGATTCTGAGTACGGAAGTATCACCGACCCGACTCAAAGTCCATGCTAGCTTGTCTGCAATGCAGGTCAAGAGACTTCTTTGACAAGGTTGTCGATACCGTACTAGAACCTAAAAGGTTGAAGTAAAAAGTGAAAGATATGAAGACAAATAGTTGTGTAGCTACATGAATTACACACAAGGACAAAAGAGTAAATCTGTGTTTGACACGAGGACATAATTTTTTTTTCCAAGAGGTCCATCTCGACCCCGGCCATGTGCGTGACTGTCGAAATTCGAAGTTCGAGGTTCGAACTTCGAACTTCGAACTTCGACACCGACGTGTGCAGGCAGTCCGTGAAGCGAACTGATTGCACACGTCGTTGTTGTACCTGAGGCCTCGCGCAAAGTTGCCGTGATTGCCTTCTATGTGCCGCACACACGCAAGGGAGGCTAGGGACGAATTATGAGATATAGACGTGACACAACTTAGGGACAAGGACATATACAGGTGATTTTATTTGGGACAAAGCCAAAAAGACGTGCAAAAAATTAATTAAAATACCTTTTAGATACTAGTACGGTACTTCTTGACTCAGTTGTAGAAAGTGGAGGACGACGTGAAGGAAGACACGCCACAAGAGATCAAATCTCTATTGGCAGAGTTCTCGGATGTATTCTAAGACCCACCGGCTGGGCTTCCACCAAAAAGACACATGGGCCACATGATTCCGCTGCAACCGGAGGCGACTCCTCCGTTCAGACTCATGTATCGCCTTAGTCCAGCAGAAATGCGAGAGGCCGAACGCCAAATCAAAGAGTACCTTGCAAAAGGGTGGATCGAGCCCAGTAGCTCGCCGTAAGGTACGCCGATCCTTTTTGTGAACAAAAAGAACGGTGGTTTACGCATGTGCGTGGATTACCGGGCGTTGAACAAGCTGACGGTGAAAAATCGATTCCCCTTACCGCGGATTGAGGACCTTTTTTACCAACTCCAAGGCGCAAAAGTATTTTCGTCCCTGGATTTGTCTCAAGGGTACCATCAAATCCGCATCACGGAAGATGATGTACCAAAAACCGCGTTTCGAACGCACATGGGACACTATCGGTTCCGAGTGTTATGCTTCGTGCTTACAAATACCCTGGCAACCTTCCAAGGAGAAATGAACCGAACGTTTGCCAAGCAACTCGGACAGTTTGTTTTGGTTTACCTGGATGACATCTTGGTTTTCTCCAATCAATGGAAGAGCACATAGAACATCTGCGCGAAGTTCTCACAATCCTTTGGGAACAGAAGTTCTATGCGAAAGTGAGCAAGTGCAAGTTTGCACAAGATGAGCTCGAATACCTTGGACACATCGTCGGCAAGGACGGCATCTGTGTCGACCCACGAAAGGTCCAAGCCGTTGTGGACTGGCCACGCCCCAAAAATGTTGGGCAGATTCGGTCTTTTCTTGGCCTAGCAAACTAATTTCGACAGTTTATGCAAGGGTATTCGACCCTGGTAGCACCGCTAACCAAGCTCACACGAAAAGACGTGCGTTGGGAATGCATACCTGATTACGAGAACGCATTTCTCAAAGTCAAAGAGCTTCTATCCACGGCGCCCGTCCTAGCTCTTCCGGATCCATCACAACCGTGGAAGGTTCGATGTGATGCGTCCGTAGTAGGACTCGGAGCCGTCCTCATGCAGAACGGTCATCCAGTTGCGTATGAGAGCCGAAAGCTCATGCCCGCGGAAACGCGGTACACGACTTGGGAGCAAGAGCTCCTTGCGGTAGTACACGCTTTCAAGATGTGGCTTTGTTACCTCGAGGGTGCTGAAGGGGGTGTGACGGTCGTGACCGACCATAATCCATTGGTGTTTTTCCAAACGCAACCGAACCTGTCAAGACGACAGGCGCGTTGGAGCGAATACCTGAGTCGATTCTCGTTCACATGGGAATATTGGTCAGGACGCATCAATGTGGACGATCCACTAAGCCGACAGCCTATGGAAATTAAAGCAACCACCGAGGTCAGTGGGTGTTTTATGGCCATTGCAACAGCAACAGTACAACCACCAGATTCCACTGCACCTCTGCGGCAACCACCACGAGAGATTATCCATTACAACGGTTTTGTAAACAGGATCCGGATGGGATACTGTGTGGATTCTTGGTTTCAAGACTCTCGAAATCTGGACAAGTACGGCTTGGTGGAGGCCGCAGGATTTTTTTGGCACGGAGAACAAGTTGTTGTGCCAAACTTGGGAGACCTTCGAGCAAAGGTTATCTCCCAGTTCCACGACCCGCCGGTCGCAGGTCATGTGGGATCCCGAAAGACCAGACAGGCACTCTCGGACCACAATTGGTGGCCAGGATGGAGTGTCGATGTCCGTAAGTATTGCATGATATGCAACCCATGTCTTCGGAAGAAGGCTAGTAACAGGAAGCCTGCTGGACTCCTCTAACAGCTTCCCAATCCTTGGACTCCATGGGAGTGCGTCAGCATGGACTTCATTACTGGTCTTCTGGACACGGCCCGTGGCCACGATGCAATACTAGTGGTTGTGGATCTTTTGACGAAGATGACACACTTCATTCCTACAACCACTGACGTGAACGCAGAGGAGACTGCTCGTCTCTTCTTTGAGGGTGTCGTAAAGTACCACGGCTTGCCGTTGCGCATTATCTCCGATCGAGATCAAAAATTTGCTAGTAAGTTCTGGCAAAAGATGCACGTGTACTTCGGTAGTGAGTCACAAATGTCGACAGCATTTCATCCTCAAACTGACGGACAAACAGAGCGCATGAATCGCCCTCTGGAACAGATGCTCCGCATGTACATGGACCTTGCCATTCATGATTGGGACAAATTCCTAGCACCGGCAGAGTTTGCGGTGAACAACTCGGTGAACGAGTCTACACAGTTCACACCGCTCGTGTTGAACAGTGGTCGGCATCCAGTGGTACTCTCTTCATTGGTGAAGAGTGGGAGTACAAGAGGGCACGTTCCTTCCGCTCAAGCCTTTGCCGAGCGCATCGACTCATTGTTACAGGAGGCAAAGGGTCACCTTCAAGCAGCTTGGCAGCGACAAAAGGCATATGCCGACAAAGGTCGATGGGAGGTCTCGTTTGACATCGGTGGCAAAGTGCTGCTTAGCACTAAAAACCTTCGGCTGAAGTCGCCAGGGGCAAGAACACTTCTACCGAAGTGGATTGGGCCGTTTCCCATTGTGGCACACATCGGGCCAGTGGCATACCGATTGCTACTTCCGCCGAGTATGAAGACACATGACGTGTTTCATGTGAGCCTGCTGGCTCCATACACGGTAGAAGGAACCGTTCAGCCACCTCCAACAGTCTTGGTTGACGACGACCAATACAAGGTCATTCGCCTACTCCAGCACCGAGAGCGTACTCTTCGGTCGCGCGTTGTCAGGGAGTACCTCGTTCATTGGACCAGTTGTGGACCTGAACATGATTCATGTAACCTTCTTGACTCGTTCGACGTGGTGCTAGGCGATCCCTGGCTCCGTGAAAATAAGACTCTAATGTGCTTTGAATCGAAGCGTTTGATCCTCCTAAAGGACAACATCAATTTACGCTTATTCCCGAGTACGAAATTGTCACCGACCTGACTCAAAGTCCATGCCAGCTTGTTTGCGACGCAAGTCAAGAGACGTAGTCAAGGTTGTCGATACTTCTTGGCTCAGCTGCAGAAAGTGGAGAATGCCGTGAAGGAAGACACGCCACAAGAGATAAAATCCCTATTGGCGGAGTTCTCGAATGTATTCCAAGACCCAGTGGCTGGGCTTCCAACAGAACGACACATGGGCCACACAATTCTGCTCCAACCAGAGGCGACTCCTCCGTTCAGATCCATGTATCACCTTAGTCTTGCAGAAAGGCGAGAGGCCAAACGCCAAATCAAAGAGTACTTTGCAAATGGATGGATCGAGCCAAGTAGCTTGCCGTATGGTGCGCCGATCATTTTTGTGAATAAAAAGGATGGTGGTTTACGCATGTGCCTACATTACAGGGTGATGAACAAGCTGACGGTGAAGAATCGATTCTCCTTACCACAAATTGAGGAACTTTTTGACCAAATCCAAGGGATAAAAGTATTCTCGTCCTTGGATTTATCTCAAGGGTACCATCAAATCCGCATCACGGAAGATGATGTGCCTAAAACCGCGTTTCGAATACACATGGGACACGATCAGTATTGAGTGTTGTGCTTTAGACTTACAAATCCTCGGCAACCTTCCAAGGAGAAATGAACTGAACGTTCGCCAAGAAAATCGGTCAGTTTGTCTTGGTTTACCTGGATGACATCCTGGTTTTTTCCAAATCAATGGAAGAGCACATAGAGAATCTGCGCGAAGTCCTCGGAATCCTTCGGGAATAGAAGTTCTATGCGAAAGGGAGCAAGTGCAAGTTTGCACAAGATAAGCTCGAATACCTTGGACACATCATTGGCGAGGACGTCATCCGTGTCGACCCAAGAAAGGTCCAAGCCGTTGTAGTCTGGCCATGCCCGGAAAATGTTGGGCACATTCGGTCTTTCCTCGGTCTTACAAACTACTTTGGACGGTTAATGCAAGGGTATTCGACCCTGGTAGCACCGCTAACCAGGCTCATGTGAAAAGACGTTCACTGGGAATGGATATCTGAGTACGAGAACATTTTTCTCAAATTCAAAGAGCTTCTATCCACAGTGCCCGTCCTAACTCTTCTGGATCCCTCGCAACCGTGGGAGGTTCGATGTGATGCGTCGGTAGTAGGACTCAGAGCCGTCCTCATGTAGAATGGTGAGCCAGTTGCGTATGAGAGCTGGAAGCTCATCCTCGCGGAAACACGGTACACGACTGGGGATCAAGAGCTCCTTACGGTAGTACACGCTTTCAAGATGTGGCATTGCTACCTCGAGGGTCCTTAATGGGGTGTGACGGTCGTGACCGACCATAATCCATTGGTGTTTTTCCAAACGCAACCGAACCTGTCAAGACGACAGGCGCGTTGGAGCGAATACCTGAGCCGATTCTCGTTCACATGAGAATATCCGCCAGGACGCATGAATGTGGCTGATCCACTAAGCCGACAGCCTGTAGAAATTAAAGCAACCACCGAGGTAGGTGGGTGTTTTATGGCCATTGCAACGGCAACCGTGCAAACACCAGAGCCCCCTGCACCTTTGTAGCAACCACCTCAAGAGATTATCCACTACAACGGTTTTGTCAACACAATCCGGATGGGATACTGTGTGGATTCTTGGTTTCAAGACTCTCAAAATCTAGAGATTTACGGATTGGTGGAGGCCGCAGGAATATTTTGGCACGGTGAACAAGTTGTTGTGCCAGACTCGGGAGAATTTTGAGCGAAGATTGTCTCCCAGTTCCACGACCCGTCCGTCACAGGTCATGTGGGACCTCGAAAGACCGGAAAGGCACTCTCGGACCACTATTGGTGGCCAGGATAGAGTGTCCATGTCTGTAAGTATTGCATGACATGCGACCCATGTCTTCGGAATAAGGCTAGTAACAAGAAGCCTGCTGGACTCCTCTAACAGCTTCCCATTCCTGGGACTCCATGGGAGTGCGTCAGCATGGACTTCATTACTGGTCTTCCCCGCACGGCCCGTGGCCACGATGCAATACTAGTGGTTGTGGATCTTCTGACGAAGATGACACAATTCATTTCTGCAACCAGTGATGTGAACGCAGAGGAGACCGCTCGTCTCTTCTTTGAGGGTGTTGTACCACGGCTTGCCGTTGCGCATTATCTCCGATCGAGATAAAAAAATTGCTAGTAAGTTCTGGCCAAAGATGCACGAGTACTTCAACAGCGAGTAGCAAATGTCGACAGTGTTTCACCCTCAAGCAGACGGAAAAACAAAGTGCATGAACCGCACTCTGGAACAAATGCTCCGCATGTATGTGGACCCTGCCATGAATAACTGGGACGAATTCCTAGCACCGGCAGAGTTTGCGGTGAATAACTCGATGAACGAGTCTACACAGTTCATACCGTTGTGTTGAACAGTGGTCGGCATCCAGTGATATCCTCTTCATTGGTGAGTAGAGAAGTTTCCTAGAACCTTCCTAACCACTTGCCACGACACTAGGCGTCAGCGCCAGGTCAGCGTGTGACAACAGTCACAAGTTAGAGACAAAAACTGTAAGGGTCTGGGTTGGGACACGAACAGAGTGTCAGGAAACTTAAACTGAATATAATTGCAGAGAAAGATGACAACTGACAAGCACACGGCATAAATACCTGCCGCGGCACACGGCGGGTGACGCATGCGGCAGTGTCAGTTTGTCCTAAAACCGGCTCAAAACCACTGTTTTGGCCGCAACTCTGCGCACAGGCATCCAAACGCAACACCGTCTGAACCTAGAGATGCAAAATCTCAAGCCAGACGCTACGACTGGTCACACGCACAAGTCCGGCATCGATCGGTGGACGGACAATGCAAAACATGCAAATCGGGCTCGAGAGCCAGTCCACCGAGAAAACTCTAGCACCTGTAGAAAAACTGCAGAGCACCCCAGCAAGCACC
>SZWC01005711.1:55146-69570 GCA_023375785.1 Penium margaritaceum | reverse complement strand
CGCTGATGGAGTGTCGTCCGGTGGAGCCGACGTACGCTGAGGTCTTCTCGCAGTTCGCTGGAGCCTCCTCTCTCAGGCGACGCGCTCAGCTCCATCGGCAGGCCTCCTCGGCGGTCGCGCTGTCGGCGGTCATTGACACCGCATTTGCTGCTTGCATGCGTCCAGCGCGTCCTATTGCGTCTGCGTCGTCATGCACTGCCTAGGGTCCCAGTTGCATGTTGCATGGCCCTGTTTGGCAGCACAAACCGTTGTAGGCACTATCTGTGTTTAGGCTGCCATAACTCCTCGCTGCTATTTTTCTAGCAGATTCTGACCGCACGGCTGCGTTCGCAGCGGCGGTATTATGGTATGGTCCAGTTTTCAGGCAAAACGGACGACGCCCGGGTTTTGGACTGTCGGCTGCCTGGCAGGCCTCACCGAGAAAACCTGCCAGCCTGAACTGAGCTATTTTCTGATTGGCTGTTGAACTGAGTAACAAGCTCTATAGAGCTGGGGGGGGGGGGCCTAGAACTTGGAGGGGTCTCCCATTGTTGTTCATTCTTCATTCCTAATCAGTCATTGTCAGTTTTCAGCTGCTTTCTGGCGCTAACTCTGGCGTGCGCGTTTCTGAGTAACAAAACCCAGAGCTTCCAGACTTAGACTCTAGAGCAGCAGACTGAGGGGGCAGCTGACCTAAGCAACGAGCGTGGAAGCCCGCACGCTGCATCAACAACGCTGCTGCCCCAACACGCTGCATAGTTTCCCTTTTGTCAACGAGTATTGGAGCGAGCTGGCAGCTCGCACAGATCGACGTGTGTCAGGGGACAACACCTAAACGCGGAAAGTGAATAACATTCCCACAGGAAGGCATTTATGGAATACGACCATAGAAGGTTGGGGATGCCCAACATGGTTGTCGCGCGGACGCTCCAACCTAAAGGGGGGAGGGCGCTAGCCGTGCAGACTGACAAGCTGTAGCTTAGGCCCAAGTGCCATGCACATGTTCATGTTTGTTGGTGATTGAAATTATTAATTTTCTTTCACAATGTTGATGACTCACTAATCGACAATCCTGCTTGTTGTTCATGAACCGAGACGGTCCATGATAAGTGGGGAGGAATGTAGCGGGAGGGCCGGTTCGGCCCTCCCTCCTCGCTGAAGCAAGGGGTGGTTGAGTACCACCCCTCGCGTCACCGAGGGCTGGCCGACGGCCAGCACTTTGCTGGCCGCCGGCCAGCTCGCTGCCAGCCGGCTGGACGGCCGTCGGCCGGCCAAGTGACCGGCCGGCCACTAGCCAGCCAGCCGCAAGCCGCCGATCGCGGCCTCAGCCCGATCGGCGGCTGAGGGGCCACGAGGGCCTCGAGGGCGAGGCCTCGTGGCCTCGTGCCCTCGCCCCCGCTCACCGTCGTGGCAAGCGAGCGAGCGAGGATGAGGGATGAGGACGAGGTTCAAGAGGCGAGAGAGACGCGGGGGTCCTGGCGCGCAATCACCAGATTGCTTCACCATGGATGGCTAACATCTTGTAGGAAAGAGATCCAATGCAGTCACAACACTCAATGACCTATACATGTGTGTGGTAGTGTGCATGTGGAGAAAGACAAGAGTGCATCACAGATGCAATTGGCCATCAACTTCACCACATAAATCAACTCAATAGAAGATACATAGAGGCACTTCACACGTGTTCTTTGCCCTTCATTTCCTGGTATTGTACAACTGAAGCATTCTTCATGCACCTCTGAACAATCATAGACTTTGGAAAACAGCACACAATATCTGTTGTCAACCTTGATCACGTGGCAAGTAGTCAGGGTCAGACCAATCCCGACCTGTCAGATGACTGTCAAGGCTTGAGCACTTTGCATGGATAATGAGGGACGAAATGACACAGCTGATTCTGGGCTAGTAGGAGAGCAGAACATTGGAATAAATGCTTGGAGAAGTCGATTCATCGGGCCTCCCTTCAACAAGTGGGAGACGAATTGGTTGCATGCTTTGCTAAACGCGACAATCAAAGTCGGAATCCTCGAGTGGATGCTTGCCGTATTGTGTGCGAGAACTAGCTTGAAGGAGCTTGTCTTTGCTCCACGTTCCTAGTTGAGCAACATCGACCCCATACATCTAATCACGTGAGGGAGCATTGCCCAAGTCCACCATCCAACCACGACCACTTGGAGCACGAACCCCTCACTACGATTGCCATCAGTAGACCCACAGCAGCCGCATCATCTGATGGGGCTGACGGAGCGATGCATCAGCCGCAGCTGTGGTGGCGGCCGCGGCAGTGGCGGCAGGGGCGGTGGCAGCGGCCCTTCGCCGGGTTGGACCCAGGTCACCCGGTGAGCATGCACAGCATACGAGTGGCCCGCAGATTGGCCTCCTCGCAATCATGCAGCCGCTTGCAGAAGCTCACGTACGAGTCCACGACCGCGCTCTTCTCCCAGCTCAGCGTCCACGCGCGCCCGCCCACCGCCAGGTGCACCTGCTGCACGTTGTCCACCGGCAGTGCGCACAGCGTGGGCGAGACCAGCACGCACGCGTCAAACGCGGGGAACACGAGGTACCAGAACACGCCCTCGGTGAAGTCCACCTGGGACAGGGGGCACAAGAGCTGCGCTGCAGGCCCACCGTGCCCTGACACCACCTCCGCCTCCGCCTCTGCCGCAGCTGCTGCCATGGCCTCCGGGTCCTGGTCAACAGCCTGTCGGGATTCGCTCACATCTCCTGTCGCTGCAGCCAGGCTGCTGCTTCTGCTGAACCTGGCTTGTGCCGAGCCCTGGTCCTCATAGTAGTAGCGAGCGCTGCTGCTGCAGCCGCCACACACAGAGCCTTCGCGCCTCATTGCCCCTGAGCTGCCCCCCGCCACGGAGCCAGATCGGTCCATGAGGGAAGGAGACGCAGCCGAGGAGCGGGAGCTGGAACGCGAGAAGGCGCGAGGGATGCTGAGGTCTCTGGTCGAAGCTGACCTCACGTAGGCCTTCCACGACGCCAGCGCGTCACCTCCATGCCCACGATCCCGAGCCTTTTCATCTTCCTCCGGTGTGCAGTCATCAGGCTCGGGCGGGGCAAGGGGAGTGGAGAAGCAGATGACGAGGCGGGAGGGCGTGGGCGTGAGCATGCGGCCGCGCTTGAACCCTAGGTGCAGGTTGCGCGTCACCTCAACGCGCTTGTCCCCGTCCCCGCGTTTGGGGCCCAGGTGGATGTACAGAGTCGGGCCCTTGCCCTTGCCCTTGCCGCCGCCGCCGCCGCCGCCTTTCTTCTTCCTCCCCGTCGGCAGGCCGGGAACTAGCTGCTGCTGCGGGTCGCGTTGGTGCTTGCCGCCGCCGCCCTTGCCGGCAAAAATGTTTTTTATGTTCAGCTTGAAGTGCTTGGATGCTTTGTCATGGGAGGGAGATGAACCGGGCCTGGAGTCGTCTCCAGAGTCGTCGTCGTCATCGTCGGAGTGGGCTTCGAGCTTGCTGATCTCCACGCCCATGGAGGTCGAGCAACAGGTCTTCGCGCAAGGAAACGGGGAGAGGGGTCCCAAGGGGCGTTGAGAATCGCGAGTTTGCGAGGGCGAAAGGACGGCAAACGATGAGGACGCGTCTCCGGCGGTTTCGCCGACGGCCGCGGTGGTGCGATCTGAAGCTCCCGCAGAGTTGTGCTTCAAGGAGAGAGAAGACCGTGTTACGTACCCGACGTACACGAGTCCCTACTTTTCCTGAGTAGCCATTTCTGTCATTACACAGATAGCCCACCGGGCATCGAGACCCCGAATTTTACTCCGACGGTCAAGGGAAAGTCGACCAATTGAAGTATCCTCTTCCTCCGGCGAGCCTTCTCGCACATTCTGACAACTTGGACCACTTTGAAGAATCGAAGACAGAAGTGTCACGACCTTTTCGTCGACTTCTCGACGTATCGAGAGATATCGAGATATCCAAAGATGCATCTTGCACCTTCGCTGTCGCTTTGAATCCCCCCGATTCCTCGGCGGAGCTTCTCGATCCAACCACTCACGACGCGACTCCACACGCGTCGCTCGACGATCGACTCAACAACCCCGACTACACCTCATTCGTAACCCGACACTTGTATACATATTTTCGATCATTTTTACACTTTTTATTGAAGTACACTTACCCCTTATTATAAATTGCTCAAGCGTCCCAAGTTCTCAAATGTGTTCTGCCTCGCAACTTCTACATGTTCACCATCTACGCTCCATTTGGCATAAAACTTGATATCAGAGTGCAGCGATGCTAGAGGGGCATCTGACTACTTTACCTATCCAGAATACTACCTCGCACAAGTCGTCAGCGCATCTCGCACGTCAATACTTCACATACTTCGCGGCTACGACGTGAAGCGATCAAGCACATCCGACGACCGGCAGCGAGTCTTTGTGTTGAAGTTTGTCTCCACCCCTCCATGCACACACATGTACAGATTAAATGACAATGGCTTTATGACGCCAAAGGCTCCAGTCATGGTGAGCTCGGAAGACGTCATGCGAGCTCACCATGACTGGAGCCTCTGGCGTCATAAAGCGGTTACACGACCCAAGAGTGGTCCCTGGCACATGCATGGCCATTGCATGACTTCCTATGACTTTCTGTTCTTATGGTAGATGCTGGGGTTCGTACATTCTTACTACGGTGCCCTACATCATGCTTGCTTGTATGTGAGTGTTTTGGGGGAGTTGCATGTTTCCCGGGTGCTGATCCTTAGGGGGCCACTGTGCCGGTTTTGACCGTGCACTGGTGAGTAACCGCCCTCGGTTTAATACCGAGTGGTCGGGCTCGACCCCCCGGTGGCGGCACATGCCCGCCCGAGCGTGATGCTCAGTGCGGGTGCGTGCTCACCGATGTGTAACTCTCTCGCTCCCCCTCTCACTAGAACTACTCTGTCTGCAACTTGAGTTCTAAGGCAAGCATTGACCATATCCATGGCGTGCCTAGTGCTCTAGTGTATGTTAGAGTGAGCGATAACTGCGCCGAGCGACATCTTCGACATGGCGCAGTCGGATCGACAATCGGAGGTTTGTATGCGAAGTTACGGATTTTTATTCGTAAATACTCGAGTGCGACTCGGCCGGGAATTTCTGATGTACAGGCCAGATTTAATTCTGGCATACAGGTCCAAGGGGGGAAAGGAGCATGGATCTTTGATTGCTGCATGCACAGCACGGTTGTGCATGCCTGCTGGCCCAGCTTGGTTAGCAACTGCGTAGTGCAAGCAAGCACTGCTGGGTACTTGATCCTCACTTGTCAAGATGGGACTACACCTGACTCGACTGCTGGGACCGCTTGCATCAACACATGCAAGCAGGGCTCTAGAGCAGGGACCACTCTACATCAGGTGGTGCATGCACGACTCAGCATTGCATCAACTACCACATGCACGACTCAGCAGCTGCATCAGCTACTACATGCACTACTCAACAGTTGCATGCGGAGCCAAGAGTGGGGACCGCCCTGCAACAAGCGGCAACATGCGCGGCTCAGCAGCTGGGACCACTGCCAAGTTGCCAACATTCAGGAAGCTTCCTTAAGGAGGAAGCTGTGTGCCTTGGACCGGGAAGATTCTTTGATAAGGACTTTACGACCTTGTAGTAGGAAGTTTCCTCTAGGCACAGTGCAGCTGGTCAACTTGCCAGGATCCCAGGATAAAAGCAGACTGAACTCAGCCAGTCCAGTAACTCCAGTAACTCAGTAGTAACTCAGCAAGAAACTCCAACATCAACTCCAACGACTAGCAATCCATCTCTGGCAAACAACGCCTCTAGACCAAGCCTCTGCAGTCGCTCTCATCTCAAGACCCCAGTAAGCTTGGCAGCAGTTTGCCAGCCTGGGCAGGAGACGCCCTTGACTACCTGAAGGCCTGACTACCTCGCTCTGGTGGCCAGACTACGTGCAAGACTCAAGCTGCCTATCTTGAGCTGTCTTCCTTGACGTTGCCCATCTGTGGGCCAGGAGTTGTGTGTAGGCGTGAGAGCCCAGAGTTAGTGTCTAACCTTAGCTCTGCTTTACAGAGCTGATTCTGTCTGGATAGTCAGACTCTGTTGGATTCACCCTTTGTCAACCCAGTGTGTTTGGCACAGCTCTGCCTGCCTGGTTAGGAGGATCTAGAAGCTATGTGTCTTGCCGGAGTTTCCCTCTGTCGACCCAGTAAGCCTGACAGCACTCTGCTAGCTTTGCTAGGAGGGTCAGAAGTCTTCTAACGACCCAGTTAGTCTGGCAGTGGCTGTCAGCGTGGAGAGGAGGCTGCCCTGACAACCTGGAGGCCATTTCACCTGAAAGTACGGTGACCGTGCTGAGACCCTTGCAACGAGAGCCTTGACGGCCTAACAAGGTGTTGCGCCCTTCGATGGGACAGGTTCTGTCAGAGCATTGAGTTGAGCTCTGTTTCGTTGCTGTTTCATAGTACCGTACTTGTACTTGGTAGTCTTTTCAACTACAAGTTTGATTCCAGTCTTCAACTTCCACACATTAGAGTACATGGTTTGCTTGCTGAGCACAGAGATCCTGGATAGCAGCAAGACCCCCTTACTGCATTAGAATACGCGATGACTTTGTCATTACAGGCTCCCAAAATCCTAACATGGTATCAGAGCACTAGGACGTCTGGACATGCTCAACATACGATTAGAGCAGCAGACCCATGCCGTCAACAAGAAGCAGCAGTTATAGATCAAATCAGAGCACTAGGATGTCTGGACATGCTCAACATGCGATTAGAGCAGCAGGCCCATGCAGTCAAAGGATGACAACGACTGTCATCACTCACCAATGGCAGGGTGAGCGCGTGACGTGGTGACCCTGTACACATGGAGATATTGAGGACGCTTTGAGTGACCACAATATGGAGAGCCCACAAATGGTCTGTCAATAGTTGAATGGCCTCTCAGCGCCAAGCTTGTGCATGGACCAAGAATGTGGTCCAAGGAGAGAGCAAGCAGTAGCTAAGGAGACGAAGCACTCAAGAGAGGAGGTGCTTCAGACAAGGGTACGCCGCTTCAACGTGCCTACAAATAAAGTCTTGCGGTAGCAGTAGATTGACAAAAGTTTTGAAGCTCACCGTCCACAGCTTCAGCAGTAGTTGTCTGAGATTCAGCAGCAGTTGTCTGAGATTCAGCAGCAGGTGCATCGGCAACATCAGCTTCAACTGGCACAACTACCATCGTCATCAACTGCAGCAATCCCGCAGGCAGATGTGGCACAGTTTATGCCACAAGCTCTCATGCCAGTGCAGATGCTAGTGATACGATCTACAACGTCAGGCATGATACAGCCTTGTGTGGTTCAGCCACAGCACGCTGCAACGGAGGTGCCATCCGTGGCACTTGCACCAACACTGCTTGATACAGGTCATCATGAGATAGCTGAGAAGCAAGCTTTCAAACATGAAAGCATAGAGCAACGGCATCAGATTGGCAAGCAGCGGCTCCTTTGCCAATGGGAGCAGCGTATGTGTGAGCTGCTAGCTGCCCAGGTAGCTCAACCTGAAGGTCAGGTGATGCAGATCCAATAACAAAATGAGGCCTTGCAGCTGAAAAATGCTTCATCAACGTCACATAGACCATCGGCATGACTGCCACATCTCAATTCTCCTCCAGACATGCCAAAGCATGTCTATCTGCAGCAGACAAACTCAGCTTCATCTGCTCATGGAGGAAGCGTGCAGACGCTTGTAGCGTTCCTTGAAGCATCTACAACGGCACAATTGCGATAGTCAAAGCATGCAGCAGTGCCACTGGGCTTTCAAGCGCCACAAGTAGCAGCTGAAGACAAGCAGCAGTACTGCTCAAACACCCACGTGATGATGTCACGAGGGTCGATATCACTCCATGCTCTGATTTGCGAGTCGCAAGCAGGGAAGTCATCGGCAACAACTCAGGTTGCCAGAGAGCCAAGGCAAGCACTCGCCTTGCAGGAGCTCATGGAGAGTGGAGTGGTGACCAAGGAACCAGACTGCCATCAGCAGCCTGGCAGCAGTAAGCAACAGCCGCAACGATAGTGCCTACTTGAGAGAGAAATGTCGGAACTAGTGGTCACAGTGTTGGACACCTTGCCAAACGTCCACAAGCTGACCAACACAGCGGACAACGGCTCCGCATCCCGGACGGAGTTCTCATGCTTCATCCAACAGAAGACAACCCAACAGCTAAATGCTGATTGTGAAGCAGAGAAACTACTATGGATGTGTCTCTAACAGCAAACAGAGGTTCACATGAGCCTCAAAGCGTGTGACAAGCTGACTCCTCATCAGCTTGTACAGAGCCAACGCGACACAAGTATTCACTGCCAATGCAGCAGGCGGCCGAGTAGAAGCCAGCATACGACCTATAAAAGCAGCAATGATGCAGCAGGTGCTCGTGTATGGAGCCACGAGCATGTGAGAGCTCACATATTGAGCTTACAGGCTCCAAGTGTATCGACACAGTGTCGGTACAAGAGGAAGAAACATGGTGGCAGCCCCGGGGCAGCTCACCACCATTGGCGCAGCAGTGACGAGCGCACGAAGACAGAGACACTCGTCAGCAGTCTGGTATGTGCTTCTCATAATCACAAATCTCGTTCCATGGGACGGAGGGAATCCTAAAAGTTTTAATAGAGGAGTCAGGAGCCAGACGCAACAACTGGTTGTAACGTTGACGTCGGCTACGTCGGCGATGTCACGTCGGCCGTAACATCGCCAGTAACACATTCCGCAAGCAGCAGCTCATTTTGCTAGAGGAATAACAAAGGAGATCCCGGAGTGAGAGGAAGGCGGAGTGAAGACGTTTTTCAAGCCTTTGAATCAGCTCGCAATGAAGCGAGCGGAGAAGCAGACAAATCCATTTGGGACGACAGGTGAATACAATAAATCCACCTAGTGTCAGGTGGCGTGCACAAACGGAGTACTTGTGCTCTGTGAAAAAATCCTGCCGGGGCGGCAGGTGGAAGCAGTTAGCCCGTTTTGACGAAGGCGGCATGCATGGAGACTGGCGACATGCGCAATCTGCTCACAACTACTCGACACCAGATTGTGCAGCCAGTCAGAATTCGCGACTTAGACGTTGGACCTCTGAAGCAGTCGAGTACCTCGTCCTCAAATTTCCACCTGAAGGCAAAATTTGGTGGAGGGGCAAGTTTGCTCCTCACGACAGCAAAGTCACATCGCAAACAGCGTGCTCAGCAACAACTGATCTCACAGCAGGAGCTGAAGTAGCACTGCAATAGTCGGAGCAGCTGTCAAAGTGAAGGCAAGGAGTCCGAGGTCCGGGAACGACCTTGGAGCAGCTCGTCGCGACCACGAGCTACATGGCTAAGCCCGTCCGTTTTGCGGATCGGAGCTGTTAGCCAACCTCGTGTGAGGTGCCTTCTAGAAGGTGGAAGCAACAACCAGCAGTAAAAGCAGTAGTTGCCAAAAAAAGGGAGACGTCCCTGGTTTGCTGCGGGTAGCCTGGTTGAAAAAAAAAGCAATTTGCCGGAATGCAGATTTTATTTTGGCAGCCTTGAAAACCGTTTCGGGTTTCCTCTCCCCAAGAAAAGGATCGGAGGGCGGGTTTAAGGAGGATCCATGGCGGACCGCCATGGATCCTCCTTCGTCAGCAGTCGGTGCAGTAGCGAAGTAGTTGTAGCAGTTCGAGAAGCAACAACTGGCAGCGGCAAGAAACTGCTTTAATCCTCCTTAAAGCAGCTCTCGTCGGAGCAGCGGAGCAGTTAAGAAAAAGGGGGGACATATCGAAGCCGAAAGTGGCTGATGAGCCGAAGTTGGGAAATAAAACCCCAGGGGGTCGAGCTGTGGAGCGTGAGTTGCTCAAACAGCTCGACTGAAAAAACAAAACAATAAAAAAATGAAAGTTTTGTCGCGAGCGAAACAGGGGCTGATAAGGGGAGCTCCGAGCGAGGGGGAGAGGGGAGCGACGTCCACGGTGGACGTCGCACCAGCTCGTCGCGACGGCGAGCTGGCCCAAATGTCTACCGCGACGGCAGGCATCGGCGCGGCAAAGCTCTGCCGCGACGGCAGGCTGGTGGGAAGCGACCTGCCGGGACGACAGAATATCGGGTCAAGTGACATGGCTACGACGCTGCGCATAAGATCTGGGAGCCCTATGACAAATTCTAGGACGTCGATTATCTGATCAAAGGCTACTACCATCGACACCGGTCCACGTTTGCACACGCGCCCGGACGTCATGGATAAATTGGGGAGAAGTGTTGCATCCCTGACATACACGAGCCCCTGAAACTCCGCGAGTGGGATTATCTTTCATTACATGTGTGGCCCACCGCGCGATGCCTTCAGGAGTCCCTGACCTCAAGTGTTCCCTTGAAGAAGTTTCAAACAACTTCGATCACCTCCCAGAAGGGTTGGTAGAAGTGCCGCGAACTATATCGATGTTTTGACATTGTTTTTTTTTACTTCTCAACGGCGCTCGATCTTCCTAAAATCGTGCCTTGTTATTATCGAAGTCCCCCGACTTCTTAGTGGAGCTTTCCGAAGCAGCCAGTCACGGGATGACCTCTCACGCATCGCTCTGACCGAGCGCCGAGGATCTGACATATGCCTCATTCTCATTCTTGACATTGTATACCACTCACTCAACACGTCATTGAAGTACACTTACTAGTTACTACAAACTATCCATTCATCCCAAATCCCCAATCCGTCTTTGGCCCCACATCTCATCCCTGTAAACCACTTGCATTCCGCTCAGTGTAACACCATGTTCTACTTGGAGTGTAATACAATACACTTTGGATCTTCTGACACAAGTGCCAGGTATGGGGAACTTATAATTCTGCCCGTACTTTCCGGACAGCACGGCGTGTAAAATCTTGAAGCATTACGTTGCAGTGTAGACGCTGGGACCCGCGGTCTGTTATGCCGAACGGAGCGTGGATAGTGAACATGTAGAAGTTGCGAGGTAGAACACGTTTGAGACTTTTACACGCTTGAGCAATTTATAATTAGTGGTAAGAGTGCTCCAATGACAAGTATAGAAATGATCGAACATATGTATACAAGTGTCGAGGTATAGTCAAACGTCGAACAACGCGTATGGGGTCGTGTTGTGAGTGGTTGGATGAAGAAGCTGCAGCCTTGCTTCCCACTACGCCAGGACACAGCGGTACCACCGAGCAGGAACACGTAACCGGTGCGACTGCGTCCATCTGGGCTCCAGGCCTAGTCACTGTCGGTGTTGCCGTCAAGAACCACCGAGCACTGTCGGCAAAAGCAGAGTCCGAGGTACGGCATGGAAACCACGTACCGCACCACTCACGGAGGAGACTGTCGTCGGCGACGACGCTCGAGTGGACGCTGCCTTGCACCATTGCGGCCAAATCGTAGGAAGGGGGGTCCGCCCCATTCCTCTGAGTGGTGCTGTATCTCCATCTTCGGTGGTGATCTTGAGTCGGCCTGCCGCCTCAGCAACAAACTCTGCAAGCCTACGACGGCCATCGCGAATTGCCTTTGCGGCGTCATCGTCCGGCTCGTTCTCGCGGGAACTTCCCGTGTGACCGCTTTCAGCACCCTTGCTACTCTTGGCAGTCTCGCTACCGTCGGCAGATTCAGGTGATGCGGAGGGCGCCTTATCCTTCCCGAGCAATCGGCTCGAGTTTGCCGCACGATGATGGCGATGGTCGCGATCCTCGTCGCCTTCGCCATCGTCGGCATCGTGCTCTTCGTCGGGGTCTTCCTCCAGAAGATCCTCCTCCATCGCATCGTCCGTCGCATGGGGGTCCCCCATGTGCGCGTCGACGTGCTCGTCGAGCACCTTTGCGGCCTCCGCACGCTTCTCGGTGTCGCCGAGGTTGGCGTCGGTTGCCTTAGGCGGCACGGTTGCCTTAGGCGGTACGGTTGCCTTAGGTGGTACGGTTGCCTTAGGCGGTACGGTTGCCTTTGGATTGGCAACCGTGCTCGCGACGACGGCTCCCAAAACTTGGAGTCCGACGAGGACGTGTGGTGAGAACGTCACCACTGTGCCCTTGTTGGCTTTAGACGGTCCGGCACTTGCCATCTCGTCGCTCGTGCAACTAGCACGTGAAGATCGTTGTGAGGATCACCCCACAACGTTAAGGAGGAATCGCCTCCCACAAACTCCTTGCTCTCATGATTGGTGAGGCAATAATAAATTCAATTTCTATTTTCCTAGGCCACCACGTCGGCACAAGGTCGTGGTTTTTGGAACTAGACTTCCTAAGCCGTGACTCACGGCGATTGGCAAGGACTAGTACCTAGGAAAACATATATTTACAAGACAATGGAATGAGGAAGAATGTGAGTGCCGCTCACGAAACAAGAGCAAAGAGTGCCAAGGAGAATTCTAACAATTCCTACCAAGCCTTCCACTCTTTCTTCTACTTCTTGTCTTCCTCTTGTCTTCTTGTCTTTCTTCGTCTTCTCTTCACGCTCCTTGAGGCCTCTCGCGTTCTTGGGCGACATCTCCCTTGAGCCGGCGATGTTGGCGAGCCACCAAAAACCTTCAAGGTGTCGCCCTCCTTCTTTTTAGGGTACTCTCAGGCCGTGAGAGTCCCTAAGCTGAGGAAGGGGCGCAATCCCAATTTTTGGATGAATGGATTTTGAAGAGCCTTGAAAATGGGGAGGATTTTGTGGTTTTTGAGGGTGGAAACTCCCCACCCCGTCCCACAAAAATCCTTCTAACCCTCTTGAAGTGAAGAGAGGCTAGAAGGAAGAGTCTCCACCAAGTAGCGCTCTTTTCAAACTCTCTAACGCACTTTACGGCGCTTCAATCCGTGAAGTGTAGATGTCGTAGTCCAATCTGGCGTTTTTGCTGCTGCTTGCAGCTGCCGGCGGCGTTTCATATGTGACGTAGCCACCGTTTCCGTCGAACCCTTAGTCGCGAGGGTCATCTGGCTCAGAGAACCACTGTAACATGCTGAGTCTCCAGCTCCTGCTCTGAAGTCGTCGTCGGAGTTCGCAGAATGGCATTCTCCGTCCGCGTTAGGGGTTTACCCCCTTCACAGGACTTAGGGCCAATCGTCATCAACGACCCAGAGCAGGGAGACTCGAATATCTCGAGTCTCCGGAGGCCCATTTCCGTTTTTAACCAAACCCCTCGTTTTGGGACCCAGACCGGGGGTTTTACCCACGAACTCGTGTGTTCGCAGGAGTTATTTCGTTTATTTTATGTCGAAGTTCGTCGTAAACAAACTTCGATTTATGTTTTGCCGTTCTGGCGCGTAATCATCGCATGCGAGGCACGCTGGCGATTTCACGCCAGCTCTCTCGACCTCACCCTCGCTCCCCCTATCCCTCGTCCTCGCTTGCTCGTTTGCAAGGAGGGTGAGGGGAGGCAAGGGCACGAGGCCACAAGGCCTCGCCCTCGAGGCCCTCGTGGCCCCTCAGCCACCGATCGGGCTGAGGCCGCGATCGGCGGCTGGCGGCCACCGGCCGGCCGCCGGCCGGCCGGCCGGCCGTCAGCGAGCTAGCCAGCGGCTAGCGAAGTGCTGGCCGCCGGCCAGCCCTCGTTGACGCGAGGGGTGGTGTGTAACCACCCCTCGCTTCAGCGAGGAGGGAGGGCCGAACCGGCCCTCCCGCTACACGGTGGGACAAGATGCAAATCAACGTGGCCAGCTTTTGCAAATCCTGTGACACGTGCCAGCGACAAAAATGCGTTGCACTGGACCACTCGGACTTCTGCAGCTACTCCCTATTTTGGCGGAAACGTGGGCCGACGACTACCGTCACCGCCAAAGGAACAGCACGACTGTTTCTAATTGATATCGTATGGCTACACGGCATGCCGTGAACCATCACGAGTGATAGGGACAGTCAATTCACTAGGCTCGTTACAACAATAGGATCCAGCTTTCAACGTCGTTCTACCCTCAAACCGACAGCCAAACCGAGCGGACCTATCAGACGCTCGAACAACTTCTTCGAACCTTATACGAACCACACGGGATGGATTGGGAATCAAAACTCCTGACCACCAAAATCGCATATAATTCGACAATACCCACCGTAATGGGTAAAACTCCATTCGAAGTGGTGTATGGAAAACTTCCCACGACACCAGCCGGACTTCACAGCCAGAGCAACATTCCTGCGGTCGACGTCCAATGTCACAACCTCTCTGATCACATGCATGCATCCATCGACTGACAGCGAGTATATAATGCAAAAACATGCAAATGGGTCTCATGCCCAGTCCGCCGAAAGGCGCCTGCAAGACGTAGAAGGCACAGCAAGGAGTCCCGGTGACATCTGGGGCTCTGGAACAGTAGTCGGTCAGCTCCAGACGGGTAGGCCGCCGCCTGTCGTCGCGCCGGTGTCACCAGGGCCGCCTGCCTCAGGGATCTGCACGAGTATGGACACGGCCGAGTGGTCACAGTAAACTGTACAGAAACGGCACAAATCACAACACTCCCCCATGACCCGATGGTACGCATGTCCATACGCGTGCAGCACTGGTACATCCACATAGTGAGTGACACAGACAGATGAGACAGC
>SZWC01005711.1:0-18548 GCA_023375785.1 Penium margaritaceum | reverse complement strand
CTCTCTCTCTCTCTCTCTCTCTCTCTCTCTCTCTCTCTCTCTCTCTCTCTCTCTCTCTCTCTCTCTCTCTCTCTCTCTCTCTCTCTCTCTTTCTCTCTCTCTGTCGCGCGCGCGCGCGCTCTCGTCTTGCCACCGACCAAGAATCAAGGTTCCGCGACTCGAGTGGAAAGTAGGAAGCAAGAAACAGCGCCTCTAGAGAACGTGCAAAGTTGCCTGTCCTGGATAAAGCCGCGACTTCGCCCTGCTCTAGACAGCGGCTGCGGATTTCCACTCCACGAGGCTACGCTTGTGCCTGGGCTGTGAACGTGACAGCTATTACCTCTCCGCTTCGACATCCCGTCGTCGCTCATCCACACGACTCGTTCGTTCCCACCCCTTGCTAGCGTCCTCACGCTCTCCGCTGACTGCCTACCACGGACTCGGCCGCTCGCAAGCAATGGCTCCCGTCCGACCTCCTCGTCCCTTGTCCTCATCGCAAAGCATGTGCTCCCGCGGCTCCAGCCGAGGCCCGGCCTATCGCACGCTACAGCTGTTGCTGACGGCGACGATTGCGCTGTTACTCTCTGTCACCGCACCGTCCCCCTTCGCCGAGGCCATAGTGCTGAAGGGCTCTGGTTCCGATCCCAAAGCCCTCTCCTCACTGCCTGTCCCCACCGCGGCCGACGTCGAGACTGACAGCCCATCCGAGGCCGCAAGCGTGGGCGACGACTCGGACGGTGACGAGGACGAGGACGAGGACGACGAGGGCGGCGGCTCCGGCTCGAGCCCACTCGGCACGTGCGCCACCACCAGCACGTTCGGCGGCTCCACCGTCTCTCACTCCTTCTGCCTGCAGCTCGCGCGCGGCCTCAACGTCTCGTGGTCCATCGCCGCGGCCAACACCGCCGACGTCATCGTGCGCGCCACGACGGCCGTCCCCTACGGCTGGGTGGGGTTCGGGCTGTCGGCGTCTTGCAGGATGGTGGGGTCGTCGGTGGTCATCGGCTACGTCAACGCCGACGACACCTCGCAGTCCGCCGCCGCGCCCTTCGCCCTCACCTCCTACACTGCCGGCTCCGCCGTGTCGGCTTCCAGCGGAAGCTTCCTGGCAGGCACGCCCAGTCTGGAGGTCGCCTCCGGCGGAGGGAGCTACGCGCTGCGCTTCAGCCTCAACCTGCCCAGCAGCAGCAGCCAGTGTGTGGTGTGGGCACGGGGCCCTGCTCTCTCCGGCGCTGCGTTTGCAAATTCGCCCGTGCCGGGCTTCGGCATGCACAGCCAGCAGGGCAGCAGCCGCTTCGACTTTGCAACTGGCACCGCCGTGTCTCCCTCTCCCTCTCCCTCTCCCTCTCCCTCTCCCTCGCTCTCTCCCTCCCCCAATCTCCCCCCTCCGTCCACCAGATCGCCCCCAAAGGGCTCTCCTGCCAAATCCCCCCCAAAATCCCCTCCTGCCAAATCCCCCCCAAAATCCCCTCCTGCCAAATCCCCTCCAAAGGCCTCTCCTGCCAAATCTCCTCCAAAGGCCTCTCCTGCCAAATCCCCTCCAAAGGCCTCTCCTCCCAAATCCCCTCCCAGGAGCCCCCCTCTCAGGTCCCCTCCTGCAAGCCCCAAGTCACCGCCTCCGGCGGGGGGTTGCACCGACACCTTTGGCGGCGTCACCGTGCCCCAGTCCTTCTGCGTGAACCTCGGTTCCGGCGTGACCCTGTCATGGACCCTCTCTGGCAAGACGGCCAACGCCATCGTGCGTGCCTCCACCTCCGAATCCTACGGCTGGATTGGGTTCGGCCTCTCCCCGTCCTGTGCCATGCTCAACTCGCAGGTCCTCATGGGCTACGCCAACGGCGCCAATCCAGCGCAGATCGCCGTTCGCCCCTTCATCGCCAAGTCGTACGTCATGGGGCAGGCCCTGGCCACGCCCACCAAGGCGTTCACTGTGGGCAGCCCCACAGTGGAGGTGCCTGACGGCTCCACCGTGGCCATGCGCTTCGGCGTTCAGCTCACCACCACTGGCCGCCAGTGCGTCACCTTCGCCAAGGGCCCCGCCCTCACTGCCGCGCAGTTTGCGCAGACGCCTGTGCCCGGTTTCCCATACCACAGTGCAGGGTCCGCCGTGAAGCGCGTCAACTTTGCGACTGGCGTCCTTGGGTGAAGATTGTGGTGCATCGCGTATGCTCAATGCTGGGGGGTGGACTGCAGAAGAAGGCATGTGGGCTTGAAACAAGGAAGAACAATAAATGTGACCCTCTGCATTTAATGAAAGGATGTTTTGCCTTCTTGTGCACATGAACGCCCCATGCCCTCCTTGCTAATGCTCTGAATGACTTGAAGACCCCAAGGTAAGCATTTGGATCAGCTTGCATTTTGGTAGAAGAGTGCTTCGTCTCCCAAACCCACAATCCATGATGACTTCCCAGACTTTCCAACAGAACACTGAATTTGTGGAAGAAACATGAAGTTTTTCTTTTGGACCCTGAAAGAATCTCCTGTTTTGATTTGCGAGAAAATGGTAAGCCACCGCACACAAATGAAACCTCCTGACATTCATTGTAGACACCAACGACCTCCTCATAAAGTTTCTATGTTAGTGTGGTAGCTTCCTGTTGTCAAGTTGATGCGGGGAAAGCGTGAGAGAGTTGGCAACGGACAAGGACAGAACCTGGATAGCTTTCGGGAACGCAAGACGGGCGACGCATGTAGCAGTGTCAATTGGCCTAAAGACAGCCCGAAAACCACTCCTTTGGGCACCCCTCGGCACAAGGTGCTGACTTAGTCTAAAGCTACAAAAACTCAAGCCTATGCCAGGGTCCGGCACCAGGTCAGACGTCTCAGACATGCAAATGTGGCCAGCTGAAAGTTCAAAGAGAAAACTCTAGTGACGGAGTATGGACTAACTAGTGCCTCGATAAGGTGCAAACGTGTGGCACTAGCAATACATGAGCCACTTGGGGAAGGCCTGGGTTTCATAGGTCAGATGACAAGATCACCAGGTTGTCACCATGTCAACATCGCTTGGGTCATCGTCAGGGATGTGTACAAGCATGGACACAGCCGAGTGGTCACAGTCAACTGTCTACAAAAATGGACGGCGACTATAGAACGACCAATACTCCCCCATGACCCAATGGTACACGCATCCATACACGTGCGAAACTGACATGAGTGTGCAACAAAATTCTCGTCAACAAGAACACACACCCCATACTTGATCACCCTCAGACATAGGGCGCACCTCAATCAATCAAATGGCCACTTGGAATTCATCACGCGCCACTGCTTTGGTCAGAAAGTCAACCCGCTGCACGCCAATACCCATCCAAATGATGGAGATCACAGTTTGGTGCACCAAGTCGCGCACAATATGATGTTCGACAACAATGGACTTTGAACATGTATGGAACACACCAGAGTTCCCTGTGATGGAAAAAGAAGTTCCGTTGTCACAACAAGGAATAATCACTGGCAGACTGAAAGGCTACAAATGCAATCATCTCATTGCCTCAGCAATTCTCATCTCAATGCAACGTACTCTACCTCTGATGAGCTTCACAGTGCAATCATACCTTCTGTTACTCGAGGACACAAGCGTTCTGTCCAATAAAAACACGTACCCAGTCCGGCTCCTCCCATCGGGGCTCCAAGCCGATTTGTTGTGTGTGCAGCCTTCAAGAAATTCTGAACACTGCCGACAGAAGTAGAGCCCAAGGTACAAGGTGGAAAGCACATACCATATTACTCGCAACGTTGCATTCAGGGATCTCGTCCATTGACACTTTGAGAACTAAGGAGATTGATGGCAAAGGCAATGATAGGACGGGAGTTTGTGGCCAGGTATAACAGTGAGCAAATGATACCAACGTATAGGGTTACATCAACTGTTTTCCCAGGTAGTACTGGATAATGTTTAAAAGCATCCCATCCATTCGGTGGGATGGGGGTGGAGGCTGTGATGATAGAGCCCAATGAATCTGCAAAGTGTTCCTCCACAGAACATGCGTGTCATACCTGGTGAAGCAACAGTGTCCGTTGATTGCGAGTTATCCCCATCCCCAAGAAGGTTATAGTAGATCTGAGGTCCTTCATCCGTTAGGTAGCTTGGAGGACTGTCTTGGCTTCTTTCACGACCTCCAAGGATGGAGAGGCAATCAAGAGGTCCTCAACATAAACAAGGATGGCAGTCAAGGCACCAAGTGACGGATGGAGAAAGAGTGATGGCTCAGCCTCACTCTTGACCAGTGTTGCCAGGGGCACCTCGAACCTCAAAACATCGATGTTCGCATCGTTGTTTCTTTGTTTTTTTTTTTAATTGATACATCGAGGTGGGTGCTTTGTATAGACTTGCCTTGGAAGCCAGGCCTCGAGTCTATGAACACCCAGTATCTAAACAATTGATTTGAAACACGCCTGTTCATGACCAGATTGTAAAATGCTTGCTCCCCTCTCACTCGACAGTTGCGCGGTCATAGCACGTGAATCTATAGCGTGCGAGGTAAGGCTTGCACGCTCAAGGAGGCGTTTGCAACATCATGTCAATCTGTCGATGCGTAATGCATCGCCGAACAAACTGTCTGGTTTACATCTCAAACATCAGGTTCGACCTTCTTAACCTCTATCTTTTAACGCAATCATTGATGTTGCCTCTCATTCCTTTGGCCTTCACGTCGGTGTTACCGCCTGCCCTCGTGCAGAATGCGAGGACCGTTTGACTGGCGGTTACATTTTCTTACCTTTTTGTACGATTCATATAAGCACAAACAGACTAAGGTTCTTGAAAAATCCGACATGAATATGCTCGGTTTGTGAAATCCATCTGATGGACCAGCGCACGTATATTTTACAATGGTCGCTACCAACCACGTGGTCGGTGAGGTTCTGGCGGGACCTGCCAGCTCGCTCGCAAGCCCACTCCAGCGACACCGTGAAACCACGGCATCGATGTTACATCGATGTATATCGATGCATCTGCATCGCGGTATAGGGATTACAGCGGACCCCAGTGGTAACACTGCTCTTGACATATCCCGCTTGCTTTAGGGTACATGTGAGTTTTTGTTCCAACACAACGTTGTTTGCTTTAGCCCATACATGGCTTTGCAGAGCCTCCAAACCCTAGTACCATCCTTAAAGCCAAGAGACTGTACCATGTAATTCTCATCAACCTGGTTGATGAGACCGGTCTTGCGATTCCAGGAACAGAATCGATCTTGCGAGTCCGAGACGAGTCCCCGTTTCGGTATCGTGATTCTCAACTCGGAATCGCGAATCCAGAGGATCACGAGTCCAGTGTCTCGGTATCGTGAGTCTCCTGTTTCCGCCACCACCACCACCATTGTGACCAACAACACTTCACCACAACCATCACCACCACCACCACCACCACCACCACTACCATCAATTGCAGCACCACCACCACCATCACCACCACCACCTCCACCGGCAGCACCACCACTGCTACCAGCACTACCACCAGTGGCACCACAACTCCGCCACCAACACCAGTACCTCTTCTCCCACACCAGGACACCCACAACCAGGAACACCACCACCATGACCTTAACAACCACCAGCAGCATAACCATGGTTTTCTGTTGAATGTCATGTTAAGACACAGTTACCAGCATGGAAATCACTCTTTAGCTTCAGGTAGTGCTAGGTTGTTTTTTCATCTGTTGCTTAAGTTTTCCTATCTTATTTTTCAATCTATGTTAATGGATCTGGTTTACAGTCATGGTGTCCTCTTCAGTGTCATGTTATGAGCTTCATTCTATCTGCCTACCATCAAAGCACAGAATGTTATACGTCCTTTACTCTGGAAATCCTTAACTATTTTGAGTTGAGACATGGAAGCATCAAAGCATGGAAACATGTCAGCATAGAAGCATGGAAGCTTGGAATCTGGATAGATTTGAATCACGACAAGTTCAGCAACTAGATCAACTCTTGTACATCATCATCCTCATCCTCACCATCACCTCCACGAAGAATGTATCCACCATTGTCATCATCGTTCTCATCTTCTCCAGAAACCACTCAAATACTTTCCTCACCACTCTCTTGATCTTCTTGCTGAACCTCATTGGTATCGCATGCGGCATCCTCATCCTCTGTGGCACCCTCCTGGCCTTGCTTCTCAGCTACATTCACATGCTTCCTTGCTGCTCTCCTTGCAGCCTTCTCTTTCTCCTCAATCTCAAGCAGCTCCTTGGCCACAGTGCCATTGGGTGCAGGGTCGTTGATCCAAGTTCTGAGGCACAACAGGTCCTGAACTGTCAGCTGCAACAGTGAGTGACAGAAATCCGTCACCACCCTTCCGCTGAGCGAGAACATGCAATCGGACGGAATGCTTGTCGCTGGCACTGCTAGCACGTCCTGCACTACCATGGAAAAAGTGGGGTAGTGGATGCAGTTGTCCTTGCAAAACCTGAACATGTTGCAACGCCTTCCTTCTCTTGCTTCCTTCTTGTACAGCTCAACCTCCTCTTCGAAAGTGTCTGACACAACCACCTGCTCTGTTGTCTCGGGTTCCTCATGCAACTGGTCCATGGGGTCCGCTATAGCAGCCTCTAGCATGCTTTGCCGCCTAGCCTTGCTATGTCCCTTCTTTGCTGCTACTATAGGACCACTCAGCTGTTGGCTGCCGCCAGGTGCTGCTGCTGCCGCTGATGGTGCTGGCACATTGGTAGGCATTGCCATGTCATTGTTGTTGTCAGGGCCTGTTACTGCTGCTACAGCCTCTGCTGCAGCTCCACGCTGGACTTGATGCCGAGGAGCCGCACACAAAACAGGACTAAAAAAAGGAGCATATGTTTAGCGAAACCTGAGGTCCAAACATGAGAATCATACCATGAGAAAACTTGTTCGAACCCATCACCATCATCAGGACCACCATCACCGCCACCACCGTCATCACAACCACCACCATCATCACCACCACCACCACTACTTTACGTTGTGCACGTTCTCAAAGAAACAGAATCGGAACCGAGGGTCGACCACAGTTGCCACAACGTGGTGGATGCTGCACGTTTTCACGTGCTTCTTGAGCTGCAAGAACAATCACAAAGAAACAATGACACTTGTTTAAGTGTACGTTCAACATGTACACCAGATACATCCGGGAAAAAAACATTAGGATGGCACTATGCCCCAGTACCACCATCACCACCACCACCACCACCACCACCACCACCACCACCACCACCACCACCACCACCACCACCACCACCACCACCACCACCACCACCACAACCACCTTGACCACCATCATGACCACCATCACCACCACAGCCACCATCATCACCACCGTGTTCTTCTCACCTTGTCCATGACACTGGAGAGCCCCGGTTGCAGAGTGACGAGTAGCTTCTCTGTGCTGTCCAGAGCAGCCTTCTTCTGCTTTTCTCTGCTGCCTTTGTGGCCTTCATGCGCCAGATGTGAAGTTTCTGAAAAATTGTGCTAAAGAAATGCACTAGAAGGGAAAGAGTTGGGTAATCCTGCCCACTAATGTCCTCAGTAAATCCCTTGAATGGCTTTAAGATTGTAATCACCATGCCGAGGCGCTTCCAACCCTGCCCACTAGGAATATGGGTAAGATCCCGGGTCTGGAGCCGCTCAGCAAACACCTCCTTGATCATCACCACCCTCTCACACATGTCTTGGGTGCTGTTCCATCTCGTGGGGGTGTTGAGGTGCAGGGAAGTTAGTTCACATCGTAGGCCTGACAAGTGTTGATGAGCGAATGCTCACGCTTTGCAAACCGGTTAACATGATTCACGATGTCTTGTGCCACCCGAAGGTGCTCCTCCACCTGCTCAACTGTAATCAAGTCCTTCACAGCCAAGTTCAAGATGTGGCCCATAGAACGGATGTGGTCACCCTTGTTACACCTGTCATTCTGCAGCACCAAGATGTTATCTACCATGAAGTCGTTAACATTGCCGTTTTCCATCCTGACACAGTAAATCTTGTCCCACAGTCCCCACTTCTCACAGCAGTTGAAACAGGTCAAAGGCAGTGGCGGCAGTTGCTTCGCTGTTACAGGAAGGGAAGGCCAAGGCCACATTCTACATATGCCAGTCAGCAATCTAGTGCGCGGTCACACCCAACTACTTGTGATTGGCATCGGATTGTCAACCATCCGTTGTGAATGAAATACCAGACAGAACCTCCAAAAACTTCTTTTTCAGTCTCATTCGGAAAGTTGCAGCTCCGTTGTTCAACAGCCACGTCAATGATATCCTACCAGGCAGGATAGCAAACGAGTTGTACTGCAGGAACGCTTGCTGTAGCCAGAATGATTCTGTGCTAAGAAATCTTTGATTCCTTTCCACAACGTACTTCCAGATGTAGTAGTGGAAGTACTTTTTGTTAAAAACCAGCCCCACATCCACGGCACCACGTGCAACATGCGTTTTCGTACCATCCACCTCGATTGCCATGTCGGTTGCAGTCTTTGTTGTAGCAAGCAGGCTTTGTTGCACCTCCATTGCCTTCAACTCCTTATGTTTCTCTTTTTCATCAAGCCGGAGGTGTTTCCACATGCCTGAGGTGTTGTCCTGTCTCAGCGCGTATGTCCCCTTCAGGCCCATGCGTTTCGGACATAGCATGCACGTAGCCCTTGGCTCTCCATCAATCACCACATGGGTGAACACGGTCCACACAACTGACGGCTTTGCCTTGCGATTGTCCACCCGGTCATGGAAGTTCAGCGTTGCCTGTATGAGCGTGCCACCGGGCTTAGAGGCTGATGCACTGGGCATTTGCTTCTTCTGGCTCCGCTCCAGCAACTGTTGCTGCCGCTGCTGCTGGTGTTGTTGCTGGTGTAGCTGCTGTTGTTACTCTCGAGTGGCCATTGTTACTGCTAGAGCCCGGCCTGGCAGCCGGGTCAAAGGCACTGTGCCTCAGAGAAAGGGAGCCAAATCAATGCACGGTTCTTTGTCCACCGTGTGACTGGCAGGACGGAGCACAGAGCACGCTGATGGTGGAACCCTAGGAGGAGGCATGTCATATGGGCAGCAAAATGGAAATTTTAAGCATAGGTGCCCCGACCAATGCGGTAGACGGGCAGCAATTTATGGCAGAAACAAAACATTGGGTGGGGGATTTGGGGGCATCGGAATGTCATCGACCGGCTTGACGGCGGTCGATGTTGAACCGGACTCCCAGCTATTGTCCCCAACACTCCCATCCCCCCCCCCCTCCCGGCCACTCACGGGTCTCGTGATTCTCGTCAACAGAATTGGCATTGGGAGTCGATTCCAAGCAGTAGACTCGGCATCACAATTCCAGACTCGGTCCCTGACTCGCGAGTCTCAGACTCAAGACCCAGTTTTTGGTGTACAGGCTTCATCAACCACCATCCCATGGAGGTACACGTTATTTACATCTATCTTGTGGATCTCCCAGTTGTGCTCAGCCACGACGCCTAAGAGCATGGGAGTCGTAGTCATGCACCATGTAGGGGAAAATGTGCCAGTGTATTTGAAACCCTTGACATGAAGAAGACCCTTGGTCATCAAACGAGCCTTGTAGCAGTTATGTGAGCCACCGGCTTCACCTTCTTGCCAAATACCCACTTGTCCTTGACAGCCTTCTGCCTCCAGGGGAGATGGGCGAGCTCATGTAAATCATGCTTTCCAGTTATCCTAAGATTATCCTAGTAAGTTGCGCAACCAAGTGCTGCATCTTCAACCAAAAGCACCTCCGTCAATGTGCTTGAATCAGGGGACGAAGGTCAAGAGCTCAGAGTGGCAAACCACACGCATCTGGTATGGGCCAGACTTTAACAAGGTCCGTGGCAGCATCTCACGCAACTGTAAACACATGAGTGACTAGCTCATGACCAATCGGGCATGCCGGGTGCACCTCTGCAAAGGTTGCCTGAGCATGAAGCCTAAGGGCCTTTGTGCCAACTTCACCTCTCTAGATGATTCGGGTCGATGGTCGGTGTACCGGTACTCCCCCATAGATGTAGTAGTGGGCAGATTGTCCACTGCAACCGCCTGCAGAAGTCCCCTGCCCCTTGCCGCCTAACCCCTGCCCCTTGGTGTGCCCCTTCTTCTTCTTCCCCTGGATAGCAGCTGAAACACCCTAGTGCTAAGCCACAGGAGCAGATGGCGGAGGGTGCTTGAGTGGGTGTAGGAGCCGCCTGCAAAACTGCTGCAAGGACGGTGTTGATACTAACACCCCAATGAGCAACCACATGGACCAAAGAAGTTAACATGACATACACAGGGAGTAGGAGAGATTTACATGCTGGAGCTCCTCAAGGATGACATTCAGGCTCAATCAGGTGTAGAGGTGTCAACTGGGTGCCTTGGTCAGGCAATCAAACCATTGAGAGCGTGCGCCCATCCAGACAACAACCACAACACAAAGAGGGATGAATTCACAAGTAAAGTGGTGCTCAAAGTTGATATGCTTGGTACACGAGTCATGCATGCCATGTTTTTTAGCAATGGCCTTTGTGCTTTGGTAGTTGCAGTGAAGAGTAATGCAACAAATGGGCACGTATAGTTGCTGCAAGAGGTAGCACAACCAGAGAGTTCCACTCGTACCTGAGCTGAGGACAATGTGCTCGGCTTCGTTGGAGCTCCTTGAAACACAGTTATGTTTACCACTCTTCAAAGACAAAAGACGCTACCGTGGGCACTGAGAAACTGTCCCAAGTAGTTGACAGAAAACGCAACATCTGCACATGTTTTCGTAGCAAGATACGTCAAAGAGCCAATGACTCACAGACATTGAGTGACATCAACTTCCCCCCAGATAAGCCAGTTGGAGTCATGGGTGTAGAGGGAAATGGAATTGAAAAAGTAGTGGAGTAAATCACTCACCAAGACTGCAAACCTAGACAACCTAATGAACTTGAAGTGTGCGATTAGGATGGTCCTGCTCAAGCTCCATGCCAAGGAACACTCAAGCAAGTTCAAAGTCCTTCATCTTGTAGAATGACTGCAGAAGAGATTTCACATACTGGATAGCAAAAGGATCTAGAGAAGCAATGATGAAGTCATCAACATAAACAAGGATAGCAAGAAAACGAGACGACGGAGGACCGAGTACCAATGCGGGGTCAGCTCCACTGCAGCGGTACCTCTCTCTCTTAATAGTAGAGGTGATATCCATGTTTGAAGAGCGAGGGGTCGGCTTTCTTCCATAAAAAATCTTCCATGGTCGCAAGACCTTGTTGGTGCCATCAGTGAAGCCGGGTGGATGCACTATGTAGATCTCCTCATCGAAGTTGTTGTGCAGAAATGCATTCTAATCCATTTGCTCGAGTTCCTAGTCATGGTGTGCAACCAAGATGAGAAGAGCACGTGTGCAAAACTCTCATTAAATCTACGATGCGGATCTATGAGAAGCTCTTAGCGGTAAGGCATGCTTTGTACTGATCAACGGTGCCATCTGGGTTCAGCTCCCGTCAGAGGACCCAACATGTGGAGACAGCTTTGCGACTAGGTGGCAAGTCTACCAGTTCATACACCCCATTCTCTTGAAGGGTATCCAGCTCCTCTTGCACGAATGTTTTCCAGAGCAAGGAATTGGTGGCCTTACGAGCCTCGCATACACTCGTGGGCCCGAGTCCCAAGGGTGAGCGGGCACTGGAGGAAAAGCATGTAGCAACATAGCCCGCCACATAGGTGTTAATGGCATGGTGAAACTCCTCAGAGATGAGGGAGGAGCCAAGGGCCATGCCAAGATACATTACTTCAATGCGATGATCAAGGCAGTGTTGGCGAGACCCAAGGCACAAAGGCCTGGAACACCGAACACAGCTCCAATGTTGGAAGGAAGGGCAGGAAGCCGGCCTGTACAAGTGTATGGCTCGGGGATGAGAAGACGGGACTCACAGGATCCGGCGGCTGGACAGTAGCAACAAGGGACTGAACAGCAGCAGACAGAATGGAAGGAACAGACGAGGAAACAGGGAACTGGTCAGTGGACGAGAGGAAACGAGGAGACTGGTTAGCAGGACCAGGACTGGACAGAGAGACAGATAGGGTGGAAGGAGCAGAGGGACCGTCGGAGGCAGAGACAGATGGGGACACAATGGGAGTCGCGCCATTGTCAGGGGGCAAGACATCGTTTCCTCAATCCGAGAGGGCAAGAGGAATGATTGGAAGAGAGACGCCCACCCCCCTCCCCGAATGAGAGAGCGGGACAAGGAATTACAAAGACCTAACGAAACATTCAAAATCGGACTCAAAGAAGAGTGCATCATGAGACTCGATGGCACAATGAGAAGAAGGATCCAAGAAATGCCAGGTTTTGGACTGGACAGACACGCCAAGAAAGATGTAGAGACGGCCTCGACAGGACAACTTACCTTCGCGCACGTCATCTGGAGTTACGGCAGCCGTGACACAACTCCAAACCAAGCCAACCGAAGATCAGTGCGGCGACCATTCCATCACTCGTACAGTGTAATGTTGTGAGGAAGAGGACTAGGGAGAACATGGTTCCACACCCAGATCATGTAGGGCATTGTCTCGAACGTAAAGAGAAGGGGAAGCCCAGACTTAGCAAAGAGAGAGAAAACACCATTAGCAAGAGTGTGGTCCCAACGTTCAGACCCACCATTATGTTGGGGTGTGTAAGGAGTGGAGAACTCCATACGCATCCTACAAGAGGTAAGAAAGCGAGAAGTGGGACCGAAAAAAAATCACCACCACGGTCAGAGCAAAACACATGCAACTGACTTTGGCATGCACGTTCGGCCTGAGGGAGGCACTTCTCAAGCACGTCAATAAAATCACTCTTTTGACACAGGGCAAAGACCCAACGAAAACAAGAGAATTCATCATCCAGACAAATAACATAACAGCCAAGACTACCAAGGAAGTCATGAGGAAGCGGACCCATGACATTAGCGTGAAAACGTTCAAGAGGATGGGAGGTAACATGATCAGAGGTGGAAAAAAGAAGAGTTATGCATCGTGTCCTAAGCATAACCAAGGCAATCCGACGTGCAATGGGATACAAAGAAGTGGTAGCAGAAGATGGATTGAGAGACAGTGGGACACGAAACATATGATCGTAAGTAAGACCACGGAGCACATGACGACTCAAGAATTGTGGCAGAATGTTACCAACAGCATGGATGAGGTGAAGTCTATATCCTGGTCATCAAGGGTGGTCACAGACAAGAGCTTGACCTCAAGATCAGGCACGTACTATACATCTAGCAAGAACAGGCCCCCCGATGCCAAAACATGTGCACAAAACAAACGCTTTGGATGGACAGCAACTGGCCGGAGCTTGTGCGGATAAAATGCATGGAACTGATAAGGCCAAGGGAGACAAAGGTGGAACGTCAAAACATCATGTGATGGGTGGCGCCAAAAACTGGAGGAGGAGCAAGCGAAAGGCAGGAGAAAAAGACTGGCCAAAACACAGTAGGTGAGGTAACAAGATGGACTAGCAGTGTTCAACCCACAGAACATCAACATACAACGTTCCCTACGGTACCCTAGAACAGCTTGGAATTAGCCTGACATGCATGGTGAGGCGGCCCCCAGAACAATCTCATCTCCTGTGTCATGAAGACGATGGACATTGGTGAGGGTCATCTCCAGGTGACGCTCATCAGCACGGTAATCATCGTAGTGACCACCGTCATAGTAATTTCCATGCGTGCGATCACTATCATGCAGCCAGGAGGGAGACGTATCGTAGGCGGACGGTGGAGCACATTACGAGGTTTGCTAGGGGGAGGAAGCCAGCCAGGCCTGACAGTGCCAGACGGTTGGACAGCGATGTGGTGAAGATGACCATCTCGAGGGCCACGTCTTGCACCAAGGGCGGCATCAGCACCACCCACAGAGGTGGAGGTAGTGCTATAGGAGGAGGAAGAGGTCGAGGAAGGAGAAACAGCATTGGAAATGCTGGCAAAAACAGAATGATGGAGGTGCTTATTCTTCACATTGCCCACCGGTCAATGAGGCACATAGCAGTGAACTCATAGAGTGTGCCAATGGCGCATCAGCAGCAACGGACTCAGAGTCAAGACTCTCAAGATTGAGCAAAGGACATGGAGGAAGAGATCAGATATCTCAGGGATAAAACCAGTCATGATGGAAAACCACACATAGAGCTGTCCAGGAACGGCCTTACCAAGATCTTGAAGCATGTTGAGGTTGCAAGCACAATACTCATCAGCTGTCGCATGTTAAGCTTGTTATAATGGAATATCAGTGCATTGTGTGCGGCATGCCCTATAACCGTGTTCCTACAGAAAATCAGGGCATATGGGCCTACTGGGTCTGCATTGGTGCCGGGTACAGAATCAACATTGTGTTGTCCAATATTCTCTGTGAGGTTGTGAGGGCCAATAGTGATTAGTGCACAGACAGCACAAGCAGACTCAATGTGTAGAGGCATAATGGATGTAATGGTAGATGGATCAGGTGGAAATCAGTACTGCTAGAGTTGTTCACCTTGTGTCATGCGCTGAAGCCCACCTCCCAGAAAGAGAGGGTGAGCCTGCTAGTGAAGTGTAGGAGCACCGTCTCAAAATTGTGCTCACGAGGAATGGACAAAAGGGAGCAAGGGCGGTTGCAATAGAAGAGGGGGTAGCAGTAGCACCAGTGGCAATGGCACCAGAGGAGGAAGAGACATTAGCACCCCCTAAGCTTGCAGCCCTAGCAGTGCTAACAGCATCGGCAATGCCAACAGTACTGGCAGTAGCACCAACAAGAGCAGCAGCAGGATCATGTGGAATATGCAAATGTTGCATCACAAGATCTGCCACTACTTCAGCTGGTTCAAATTTCAAACCGCAAGCATCTTGCCAACGGTTCTCAGCAATCTCCAGTGCCAGACGAGTCCAACAAAGTTGCTCCTGGAGATTTGCGATGGCCGTTTCAGGATGAGGCATGATGGATGGGAATGCAAAAGAGAAGGATTCCTAGAGGATTTTTGGGCAGATTTTCCCCTGACCCAGCGGGCATGGGAATATGGTGAAGATGAGGTCGAGCAGATGAAGACAAATCCAAAATATTCAGAGGCATGAACTGAAAGGCCACAGCACTGTGTGAGACCCACCCAAAAAAGAAGGGAAGTCAAGAGGAATTCATACTACGTGGAGGTCGTGGCAGCAGGACGAAGAGTGGCAAGAGCACAGCAGCGGTAGATGTAGCGAACATAGAGGCCTAGGAGGCCGCAAAGAAAACAAGGTACAGAAAGCCCGTCAATGGAGCCATGGAGACAGCTGGTACTACCAGGGACGCATCAACAAGGGTGTAGACATGACATGAAAAGGTAGCTGCGGTGAAGATGATGGAAGAGAGGGTGGTGGTCTGAATGGACTGGACAACAGATGAGGCTGATGTGGTTGCTGTGACAACAACAATGGCAGTTGCACCTGCTGCTGTGAAGTTTCCCTTAGCCACGTCCTCAGCAGGTGCTGCAAGTGGCCTGAAGGTGGAGGTTGCCTAAGTGAACTCCTCCTCGGCACGTTCACCAGCTATGGTTGCAGGTGCACGTGAGACTCTACCTGTGGCTGAAAATGTGGTCGTAGCAGCTGCTGCTGCGTCAAGCATGGCACAGGAAAGGCTGACAGCCTTAGCCGTCACTAAGCCCTTGCGCATGAGGGGGGTGGTAGATGCCTGGCCCACCGGTGTAGTAGGTGGGGGCTACAAATCCTCCTGTGCTGGCTGATGCTGCTGTGGCGGCACCTCTGACTTATGCGACTGTGACTGTTACCACGAATGCCGCAAAGGTTGTACAACACCTAGAGGGGTAGCAGCGGGGATAGAGGGATCGCTTACAAATGGTCCACGTGTACGGTTGGTCATCGGGATGTCGTCGAAGCCGCCGGCCGGGATGTCGTCGACCATGTAGACTTGGCGGTCAATCTCCTCTTGTTCGTCCTCGTACCCTGCGGCAGCCTCGTCTGAGTCGAACTCGTTTGGCACGTGCATGTGGTACTGATGTAGATACTCACAAATCTCGTCATGTCGCTGCTCCTCCTCCCACCGTGCCACGTAAGATTTGTTGATGGCAGCCTCCTCCTCATTGGATGGGGAGTGGCTGGGCGGTGATTCAGGTGGTGATGCCAGAATGGTGACGACGATGACAGCACAGTCCCCGAGAGAGGATTGCTTTGATGGCTACGGTAATGGCAATGTCTGCGTGACTAGACGCGGCTGAGTTGGGGTGCAGCTGCAGCTACAGCTGCTAGCTACAGCTAGGGTTGCAGCTGCAGTTGCCGGCTAAGGTTTTAGCTGCACATGCACCTATTAGCAACAGCTTAGGTTGCAGCTGAGGCTATACCTGTTGGCTGCCGGCTTAGGTTGTGGCTGCGGCTACAGATGTGACCACCGGTAAGGACAAGGCCGGAGTTGCAGCTGATGCTGCAGCTGTTGCAGAATTGCAATGACACTGCCACAATCGCACCAACAGCCCAAGGGGTACGGAGTCGTCTGTGGCTATGGCAGCAAGCGTGACTGTTGCGGTTGTTGCTATGACTTTGACTGCAGCTGCAGTTGCAAGACAACAGTGATGGACGAAAGGAGCTAGAATGTTCCGACAGAGGCAGCGGCTGCGGCCGCTACTGTGGGTGCGAAGGTGGCGGTGGAAATGCGCACCAATGTCTGCTTGCTGCAGATGAAGCAGCACAAAACTACCCGCAGCCAAAGAAGAGCCAAGTGTTCAGCGATATGGAGAGGCCCGTCAGACAGCCTTCGGGCAACCAATCCTCCCTTCGCCTTGCTCGACTCCGCCATGGGTACATGGAAGTGGTGAGCAAGGCGGAAAGGGAGCCAAGTGCCTAATGCGCAACCTGTTCCACTGCAACATGCAGCACTAAAGTAGATGCAGCTGTTCATGGCTGCAGGTGTGTGTCGTGTACGCAGTCGAGAGTGGCAGTGAATTGGGTTCCATAGGTCGATCCCCGGCCACGTGCGAGAGCGGCAAGGAAGGGCGACGAGCTTCTCTTACTTGCTTCGATACCTAGAGTTAGTAGAACGATGCAGGGTAGAGGGAACGAGGGAGTGGGAGATTGAAAGATCCCATGGATTTGTTGTGAAGCTCACTGAGAGGAGCAAGAACAAAGTTAGGAATTGTTGGGTGGAGCATAGGCTTAAACCATGTGGTGAAGTGAGCCCCACCTCGTGCACCAAGCACGAGGTGCAACTGCCGCCACTACTGTGGTCGAGCCAGACCTCCCGCAATACTCCGGGAGTGGTTGCCACCAGAGGATCCGAGCATGATCCGAGTAGGATCAGCAACCGGCAACTAACCAAAGCAACAACCCTCAACCAACAAACATGCAAAATCCACATCATCTTTAAGTGTATGTGGACATGCCACCAACAAAGTGAGTTTTCCAAAACTATACTCCATGTTAGAGGTTTTCAAAGAGTTGTTGGCTGGCCCATTGGCACAATCCCAATGTTAACCATGTGGCAGAGGTAACAAGAATGGATCCGGTGAGAACCCCATATAACTTGAACATGTCATTGCTTTACAGCGCCACTTGGTTTGCACGACAGCCATATTGATTTACTCTCCTGCATAAATGTATGTGTATAAAGGCTAGCGGACAGTAATCATCGTAGCACTTGAACTCAAACAGTGACACAAGTATCTTGCAATCGTACAGATCTTAACATGAGCAGATGGTTCTGTCTGGATCACTCTCAATCACTTTGATGTCAGCCCAATGCTTGTGACTTCCTTGCATGCCTACATGCAGTTTAGGATGATGGGAAATGGTTCACTAATTTGACCCAGTTTTCATTTCATATGTTGAACCCAGTAGATCTTATGTTTCATTTTACAATAAAGGAAGAGTGGTAATACAGCACAGACTGGAATGGTATCTGAGAACCAGGAAGTTGTGACAGTCGAAAGTAAATATGCAAAAGAATACAACCGAGGATCAGATAGAGCAGATTTCGCAATCATTAGAGCAGGAAGTTTTTAAAACTGGGAATGGATCATCATTAGTATATGGTAGCGGTAGAAACACAAGAATGATGAGTAGTCGTCTATAAAAATGGCCCGTAATATGGAATATGTAGAAGGTCAGGCAGAGAATAGCAAAGATCGACAGCTGTAGTAGGAGCGGCTCAAAGCCTTACCAAAAGCAGCAATATGACAGGTAGCATTTGGGCGCACGTGGAGAGGCTGGTCCAACCTCTTCTGTGGCATCAAGGCTTGCATGCATACGCTTGCAGGCTTCGTGATGAATTGGAGTGCTTGACAAAACGTAGCCAATCAATGCGATTCTCCTGTGGGCGACAGTTTCGTCTCCCAAGTCTCTTTCTTTCTCGCGCTTCAGACGACGTCTCAAATCCCGTACGCAAAACGAAGACCCGCTGCTAGCATGAAGCCCATAGCGACATGCAGTCGCACACAGAAGTACTTGGCCATGAAGATTGCCGACTTGTTCTGCACAACGCAAACATGAACCAAACATGTGAGAAACACTCAAACAACAACCAACACCACCACCACCACCACCACCACCACCACCACCACCACCACCACCACCACCACCACCACCACCACCACCACCACCACCACCACCACCACCACCACCACCACCACCACCACCACCACCACCACCA
>SZWC01005710.1:135426-148127 GCA_023375785.1 Penium margaritaceum | reverse complement strand
TATAGATATAGATATAGATATAGATATAGATATAGACATAGATATAGATATAGATATAGATATAGATATAGATATAGATATAGATATAGATATAGATATAGATATAGATATAGATATAGATATAGATATAGATATACACATAGATATACACATAGATATACATATAGATATAGATATAGATATACGTATAGATATACATATAGATATAGATATACATATACATATGGATACAGCTATGGATATATGTAAACAAACATTCATATAGTTATATAGCTATACATTTATGTAGTTAGATATAAAGATATTTATGAATATTTTTTACATGGATAGATGAAGATGTACGCATAGATATTGATATATATTTGATTATGGACAGAGATATGGATAAAGGTAAAGGTGTAGTTATGAATATTACATACATGTATATTGATGTAAATCTTAATCTGGAAAGAAACTAATACATAGATGTATAAATATAGATTTTTAAATGCATGAATAAAACTTGATTAACACTTGCATTCAGATATATATATAAATGTACATGTTATTATAAGCACATGTACAACATAAACGTTAATATACATATCAAAATAAAATAAAGAAGGTTATAGATATTCATAAGCAATTTTCGGGACAGAAACATGGATTTGAATCAGTCTTCGATATTAGAGTTTTTAATGCATGAGATTTAGAGATATGCAAGTAAATTTCATTGTTTTTTCTTATCCATAGGTGGTTTCAATGACCCCACACATGGCTAGAAATGATACTTTTACCTCGTCTTTGAAGTGGTTTGTCCCAAACCAGAACCAATCCTTGTTTATCTCACCCTTAAGGGCGCCGTCTTGTTTCTGTTATCAGTGTTTTCAAAGTAGGTGCGTTGTGGTATTCTGTTCCATATGGGCTTGCGTTCATCACAGTCGAGACCACTGCTGATATGTTTCATGTCTGGGTTCGCGATTAGAACCCACACGGTGGGTTTGGCTGGTTTCGAATGGCACAACTCTCGATCACAAGATATCTTTGTATTTTTTGGTTTGCGGTACTGTTGCTCTTTATGTCGACAAACTTAGGATTGAAACTGCCTCCTTAAAAACGATTTGCAAAGTGAAAGTCGACATAAGCAAAGTGCAAGAAAACTAGAGTCTTGAATATCTCTTTCTAATGCCTGTTTGTCTCCGCACGTCCGATCGACAGATCGAACGGCATTTTTCCGGAGACACCATGAAGTCGACAAACACGAAATGAAAACCTTGTTTTTGAAAACAATTTCCGATCTGAAAGTGGACATAAGTAAGGTGCAAGAAAACTAAACACTCGATTATCTCTTTCTAATGTCTGTATGTCTTTGCACATCCGATCGACAGATCGAACGGCATTCAGTCGGAGACACCGTGAAGTCGTTTTTCTGCCGGAGTATGCGACAGACAACGATTAGAAAAAAACGGTCTCGCTTCCAGCTTCCAATAACTTGCAAACACCCAAGTTATCAATTGGTGGTTTGGGTATTAGTGTTTTTTCTCGCCCTGGCATCTGCCGGGCCCCGCTACCGCGGGGCCCGACAGATGCCCAAAGTGTGCCGCATCCTGCAAACCCCCCCAAACCTACGACAAACCTCCTATTTTATATAGGGGGGTTAATATAGGGGGGTTTGGCACGGTCATCGCGAGCTCGCAGGGAGGTTTCGGCGCGAAATGCCTCCTGCAAGCTCGCGATGACCGGCAAAGCTTGAAGTCAAAAAACATGTCAAATATGATACATACATGAAATACATATCAACCGTGCCCGTCTTTGCTCGCGCGACGAAAAACATGGGCACCGCTGTCATATTGTTTCCGACTATGGACAGCGCGGTTTTTCCATTTTCGACTCTGGACACTGCGTGCAGGTCATTTTCGACTATGGACACCGCAGCTTTATCTGGAAAAACGATGGGTATATTACTACTCCGTCCTCTACCATATCCGTGGGGCATGTTTCAGCCCGTAAAGCGCTTTCACCAACTTGCATACCTTGCCCTTGGGAGCTTTGACTCCTTCGGGAACCTCCATCAGCACTTCCTTGTCGAGCTTCACATAAAGGAAAGCTGTCGTGATGTCCATCTGGTGTATCTCCAGGTTCTTTGCGGCTGCAATGGCAAGGAGAAAGCGGGTGGAGGCAAAGGTCACGACGAGCGCGAACGTCTTGTCGTACTCAGAGCCCAGGCGTTGAGAAAACTCCTTTGCCACTTCCCTCATCCTGAATTATTTTGTTTTTCTATCTTGCTTTTTCTTCACTTGGAGGACCCATCGGGATCCTACCACGTGGGCCTTGTCGGGTCTATCCACCAGCACCCACGTGCCCTTTTCAGTAATGGACGCAAGATCGCTGTCCACTGCCTCCTTCCACCTGGCCGCATCCGGGCCATTCATCGCCTCCGTCACTGTGGATGGCTCTCCATGAGCCATGCACGACCAGCTAAGGCCAGTCCGATTGTCCTTATACCACAAAGGTGTTTTTTTTTGCCACAAACTGCGCCGAGGTGCTGGTGCGGCTTCCTGCTTTGCTGCTGGTGCTACCATAGGTGGTGGTTTGTTGTCGTCGCTGTCGTCGTCAGACGAGTCATCAAACTCCAAGTCAGACTCAAAAGCCCCAGACGCTTTGGTATCTGCGCCCATGTCAGATGCTGCATCATCCTATGCAACTGCTCTCCCATTCCCACCACCTGCTAGGAAAACAAGCCAGTTATTGGGTGCTAGGTCTCCGGACTCAAGCAACACTATCCACTCTCCCACCTCGGGTCTAACAGCTATCCCTTTCCAAGGGTGCGTTCGTCAAACTCAACGTTGTGGCTTCTCACAAGCCTGCCTGGTCCGAAAGCCGATAGGCTTTGTGTGATGTGTCGTACACAACCATGACGTACTTTTTGGAACGTGCATCCAGCTTGCCTCCACCTTCTCCGGACTGGATCTTCACCCATGGAAATGAATCAAACACCTTCAGATGAGAGGCGTTGGTTTTCTTTCCTGACCATGCTTCTTATGGGGTCTTCAGCTGCTTTTCCTTCTCGTTTCGATGCTTCTGCAAGGCAATTGCTGGTGTAAGGTTCCAGAGGTAGCAGGCTGTTATTACAGCTTCAGCCCAAAAGTGAGGTGGGATCTTGGCATCAAAGAGCATGCTTCACACCATGCCGAGTAAGGTCTAAATCATCCTCTTGGCCACGCCATTGCTTTGGGGGTTGTAAGGGTGGTTTGCTCATGGCGGATGCCATGATGCTTGAGCCAAGGCTTGCATGCCTCGTACTCACCCCCATTGTCATTTCGAAGCGTCTTTACCTTCTTGGACATTTTTCGCTCTACCATGGCGAGGAACTCCAAGAGCTTCTTCTTGACCTGTCCCTTTGTTTTGAGGAAGTAGATCCACAACTTGTGACTGTGGTTGTCGATGAAGGTCAGGAAGTACTTGCTTCCTCCATAAGACGTCGTGCGAAAGGGTCCACACACGTCATTGTGGATCAGATCCAGGACTTTTTCTGCTCGTTGACCTCCTCTACCAAACGGCTTCTTCTTTGCCTTTGCTTGGAGGCATGGTTCACACAAAGTACACGTTTCTCCAAGCTTTGTGGTGCATCCTTCCATTTCAAGGACTACCTCTTGCTCCTGCATCGTCTGCAGCATGCTACTGGCCACGTGGCCAAATCGCCGATGCCATAATTAGCGTCAATGTCCTTGGTTAATGTGGCGGCCGTAGCAGTCGCCGGCAGTGCATCCTTTGGCTTTGATGCCACTTTCTTCGTGGCACGTGCCAGTCCCTCATCCGACGTCTTGGTGACTTTGGTTTGAAGCACGTAGAGGCCGTCGACTCTTAAAACTTGAAGCATGAGGTCGTCTTTGGTGTACAAAACTTTGATGTCCTTATTTTTTAGGGCCACTGTTTCCTTGTTGGTGAACACCACTGTCATGTTGTTTTCGGTGATTTGTGAGACTGACAGTGGGTTTGTTGCAAAGGAGGGCATGTACACCACCTTTTGAAGATTGACCTCCTTCTCGGCACTGTTCACGTTGAACGTGCCCTTGTCCCCTTCGCCCATGGCTTGGACAACGCCGCCGTTTGCACACTTGATGCGCATGTCAGATTTGGCCATGGAGACAAATTCACCCTTCTCTTTTGAGGAGTGGTGGTTGGTGCCCGAGTCAAGGGCAAATGCCCCTGGCCTAGGGAGTGCTGCCCCCTTCATGGGCAACCCTTTAGCCATTATGTTGGTAAGATCCTTCTTCTCATTCCCACCTTTGTTCCCACCTTCTTTCCTCCGAATACGGCAGTCCCTAGCCCAGTGCCCAGCCTTGTCACAGTTGTGACAGTTGCCAGGCTTCTTGGAGCTCTCCCCGCCACCATTGCCTTTCCCTCCACCGCAACCGCTTCCGCTTTTGCCTTGACTGGAGCGAGAGCTTGCACCTTGTCCACCAAAGCGAGAGGCATAGGCTGAAATGTTTGCCTCACTGCCATTGCGTCTCATGGACTCGTTACGGACGTGTTCGGCGACAGCCTCATACATCAGATCTGCCTCTTTCCAACTGCTATATACAGTGATCAAGGACCCCTAGCTTTCCGGCAGCCCTATCAGAAGGATCATGGCATGCATGTTGGAGTCGAGATTCCATTCCATTTGTTGGACCTCTTGTAGCACGTTGTCAAACGGCTGCAAAAATGCGGGTATCGATTCTCCTTCGGTCACCCTCATCGACATCAACCTTTGGAAGATGAAGAGTCAGTTTGATAGGGCGTTTGATTGATGCACGCGTGAGAGTTTTGCGTAGGCCTCGGCAGGCGACGTGCATCCTGTAATGTGGGAGTGTTAAGTCTCGTTGATGGACATCACATGTATGGCGAGAGCCATGTTGTTCCTTGTTGTCCATGCTGCAAGGTCAGCCACATGCGTGGTCACTGTGAAATCGGCGGGTGCTGTCTCGGTCCCTTTTTAGGATGTCGAGGTAGCTACGCACGTTCATGACAATCTCAAACTGCCATTTGCACAAGGGAAAACCTGTCCCTGTGAATTTGGAGATACCCGCCTCAAGCCGAGCTTGAGTTGGATCCGTCATTTTTGGTGGGTGCTCTTCTTCTCTGCTTTGCTGCTACTCTGCTTCGTTGAGGCTGATGAAGCTGATGAGGCTGCTGACTGCGATCGTTGTCAAAGGTGCAGTTGGTTCCGTTGCATTCCCCTCCTGCCGATGATCTCCTAAGGCGATGGTGCCGTTGTGAGGAAAATGTACTCGGGTCCGTACTACCTTCTGAAGGGGTAGAGCTTTATCCTGTTGGGGCTTGAGGGTCTTGTCCAACATGGACAGAGGTATTCCTCGTCCCCTAGTCCGCCACGTGCACGCACCCTACCTGAAGAAGTCAATGGAGTCGATGGAGCAGATTGGAGCCGTCCGATAACTGTATCCCTGTTGTACATGTGTGCACTGCAAGACCACGCGCGAGTCGGTCTTGGAAGCGTGCCTGAGAACCAGGAGTGTGGGCCCATAACCCTTTGTCAATGCGCCGGATAGCAACAGTCTAGGAAACGGGTCCCGACATGGGAGGCCGCCAACCGCTCTTGGTATTTCAACCAAGATAACATATCACCCTCAAACGAGGGATCCACACTTTAGGTTCATTCAGTTTGCAGCCTCACGAAGTCTGCATGAAGGTCTTTAGTGTCTACCCTTGGTTGGACACTCTGTGAGGAGTCTTGAAGGCAAGAACTGTAAATGGATGTATGCAGGGTACAGGCTTTTGTACTTGCAGAGCTTTGCTAATGCTTCTGCTTGCAGTGGCTCAACAGGAGCCAACCTCAGCCTACAGTCCTACTTGGCGCGTCCTGAGACCGCCAAGTGTTATCCTCAAGCCAGGCTCTAGTAAGCTTCCTAGAAGCTTCCTGTCCCAATTTTGGCCACAAAGAAAAATGCGGCCGTCGCGGGGTTTAAGCCCGCGACCCATGAGCTCCGGCGCCTATTCCAACTAGGCCACAATTTTGTGTTTCCTATGATGATCACCAGGTGACATAACCATTAAGGGCAGTGCATTCATTGCCTATCTCAGAAAAGAGCAAGGGAACATACTCCATAGAGCGTTGCATGCCTTGTCTTTCCTTGCAACTAGCCAGCTATTCAGTGGACAAGGTGCATACCATTCAACAAGGGGTTCAAGGTCCAGGGTCCAAGGTCCACGGTTCAGAGTCCAAGTTCAGGTTTAGGGTTTGGGGCCGAGTTTGCAATGAGTGATAGGACGTTCTCACCTTCCGAGGCAGCTCCACCTTCATCCGCTCCCTGCTGCCGCTGTTGCTACGTCCCTGGCCTTTTCCTCCTGCTGCTTTTGCTGAAGCTTCGGCAACGGCGGAGGCATGGAACGGCATGAACCAACACATGCCACCATACCTCCAGGGCATGTCACCATTCATGATGACTTCCTCACGCTTGTTCATAGTGTACAATGCAATGTGCACAGCACAGTGCAGCACGATGAGGGTGACAAAGAGCAGACATCGCAGGCCGGTGTAGCACCCGGCCTGCGCATTGAGAATTCAGGGGAACAGGGTTCAAGGTTCAGGTTCTTGATTGATTAGATGCTTGAATGATTAGCTGCTCAGGTTCTTGGTCAATTATCTGTTTGGCTGATTAGCTGCTTGGCTGGTTATCTGCTTAGGTTCGTGGTTGATTAGCTGCTTCGCTGATTGGCTTCTTGGCTAATTAGCTGCTTGGTTAACTTCCTGGTAAGGTTGCCATCCACGCTATAGAGAGTAGTGAGATAGCAGCAGCAGCGGCAGCAATAGTGGCAGCAGGAGGAGCACCTGTAGTAGGAGTGGCAGCAGCAATAGCAGGAGCGGTAGTATCCCCTCAAGAGCAGGAAGGCATGATACTCTAGCTACTTACCTTGCGTGTGGAAATCCAACTTGTGCTTCCTTTGCGACTGTGCACTGCCGAGGTCGCCGACCACCTTGGCAGTCGAACGTCCAAACTGCGACTGACCTTCAGAAATTGCCTACGCTGTCTCGGTGCACGCGGAGCCTTAGCCACCTAGCCCCACCATCTTGCCTCCCTAAAGCACGCTTGAAGAACTCAAAAAGTTGCTGAATTGTGGAGGCAGCCCTACTGTGGCCACTACTAAGACAGCATAGCAATGCCGACGATTCTGTTGCCGATGTTGCTGTTGATGCTACTAGCGTTGCTGGTGGCGACGCTGCTGATGCTGATGGTGATGCTGGCAGTGCTGGCAGTTTAGCTGATGATGCTAATGGCATCCATGCCACATCCATGCCACACATCCATGCCACACATCCATGCCACACGTCCATGCCACACATCCATGCCACACGTCCATACCAGCAGTCTGTTCTGCATGGGAGCGTCGGTGGGTTTTACTTGCATGCAGGGAAAAGAAGCTAGTTCAGCATAACGCACAAACACCTACACTGAAATGCAGCAGATGAACGTCCCGATGTCTCAGAAAGCTGAGTTCTAGAGGAACTCGAGTCGATTTCCACTGGGTTTCAACTTGAAACCCGGCTCTTGAAACGTTCAAGGGCTAAGCGAGTGAGGCCTGAGTATCTCTACCACGTTTGCAGCCTACAGCGCGGCCTTGGGCCATTGGCTGTGCTGAGTCCGTGTATAGCCATACATGGAATCAATGCTTGTGCAGCGTGGTTCAATTCAGATGGTGGCTGCGAGCAAGTGCAAGGAGGCTCACCAGTGGAGCTTCCACCAATGACGCGCAGCTGCCACGCGGGTTTCTTGAGCCTCCAACTGGGCGATGCTGAGTCAGCAGCTCCCACTGACAGCTCATTCTGTCGTCCGGGTTCACGATAAGCTATCTTCCCTGTCATCGGGCCTCACAGTAGCCGTAGTGGAGGAGGCTCGTTTCGATAGTGAACAGACAGATACGTTCTTGAAGAACGGTTCTTCGTTCCGACAAGCTCACCTAGCCATACAAGTTAAGCGGCGTGCAGACTTTTATCGCGTTTCAGTGGCCGTCTGACTGTCCTTTTTGGCAGTCACTTCCAACTTTCAGCGGCGTCATCAGTCGAAGAGCCAGTGAACTTTCGGGCCTATCTTTATTCAGGTGGCGCAGCAGCGGGCACAAGTTGTGTGCCGCACAACACCACGGGACGACACCGACGTACCGCCGACCTTATTGCTCCTTTCCACGTCCGTGCTGAAATTTCCCTTGGGTTAAGTGCCCACAGCTCACTCTGCCTTTGAGTTCTGTCTCGGTCACCAGAAAGATGGTGGATTGTGCGAGCAATCTTGCAGACCATTGCGGAGCACTGATGTTACGCTGTTGCTGCTGACACTTTGCAGCGAGTTTTGTTCATTTCTTGATGGCCTGCACATTGATGTGCGCGGAGCCAGGATTCACTTGAACTGTTCAATGTAGCCAGTCGTGGATCGGAAACTCTTTTGCTAGGCCGTTTTCGGTTTAACGGTAGTTGTGCCCAACGCACTTGGGCTGCCCCAGTGCCAGCCAAATGTGACCCAAATTGGGCACACCTGGGTAATAATTCCTTCTGGTGTTTTGGCCATTACATCGTGTTGGTTTCCAACAAAGACTGCCGCTGTTAGGAAGCGCCGCCGACTTGCGCAACAGTAACCACTGGGAAAGAATGGTCCTTCTCAGATTCATTCCCCATTTTTTGTTTCAACAAGTACATGTTGTTTCTTTTTCAAAGTCGAGATTTAGGTGGGGTGCCTACTTGCCGATGTCTCCCTACCTTTGCTCAGCAGAGTCTGCTGGCATCATTGAAGTTTCTGGTCCTCACCTGTGCGCTGCTCTGCAGGGAAGCTCATTTAGGAAGCAGCAGATGCAGACTGATGGCTTGCTGAGCGTGGTCCGTTGGCCGCATGTGAGCCTTACAACCAGGGATGGAAAACCGCGGTATTGTGTACCGGCGGTACACAATACCGCGGTTTTTGGTGAAAAATGAGTACCGTACCGCGGTATTGGTACTCTTGCCGAAAGCACCGCGGTACACAAAGTTTAACATTTTTTTGGGGTCGTTACTGAGCGGAAATCACGTTTTACCGTGATTACCACGGTACTTCGTAAATTTGTCGGATACTCGACCCCATCATGTAGTTTTCACGCCCAGACAAAATTTTCCTGGCATCCCCATCGTCAATCGATCGCGTCCGCGAGAATCGGCAACCTTTTCTTGTCCTTTTTGTCTGTAAGCTTTGAGAGTAACGCGGTACGGTACCGTCGTTCCGCACTGTGTTACCACTACGGTATTCGAGGAGGTTAGTACCGATACCGTACCGGTACCATCACAGAAATACCGTACCGCGGTATGCGTCATACCGCGGTACAATAACGCGCGTTACTGCGTTATCGGTAGTACCGCCGCCATCCCTGCTTACAACACAGGGCCCGACAATTGTTTAGCCGTGCAGAGTTATGCCACACCAGAAACCCCGCTATGTGCTAAAAAGTGGGACAGCTTTGCCATACGGGGCATCTGTATCTTACAGACCGTAAGATCTTCACGGACAAGCCGCAGGCGGTTCAGAGGATGTTGAACGGTTCAACATCCCCTAAGCTGCCAGCGGTTCAACTTGAACCCCTGCCACCGGCATTGGTGTTGTTAGGGGATGTTGAACTCCTGCGTGGCAGCTAGTTCAACGCCCCTGCTAGTTGTACAATAACTACCTCACTTGAGAGGTGCGCAGATAGAGAGCTTTTTGCTGCTGCATCCTCCTGTTTCTTGGCCCATGAATGTTGCTGATGTGCGGCTGCCGCACAGCAGCAACATTCATGGGCCAGGAAACAGGAGGTTAAGGCATGCTTGTCCTTGTCACGTCCTGTCTGTTTCTGCACCTCACCTGGCACAGGTTGTGCACCCCCAGGTCATCAAGGGCCAAGCTGCATGCACGTTTTTCTTCTCCTGCATTGCAACTTTCACACGTGCAGGGCTTGAACGACGGAGCCATGCCTTCAACAGCTCCACCTGCAGCCGATTCTGGTGGTAGAAACGGCCCGCCAGCCCCACTGGCTGCTCCATCACTCTCTGAGGAGGACCACGTATGAAAGCAGTGAGCCATCCGTGCCCCATGCCATGCATGTCCATGCAGGAAAGTCCGCATGTCACAATGCTCCCCTCTTCCACCTTCTTTCATGCATTTTTTTTTTTCGTCTCCTCGCAAGATTCTCTACGGAAGAGTGTAGAATATCTTTCTTTGTACCCACCACCACCCCTCAGTGCTCTGCCTTCCAGTGTTTCCTCCATGTCAGTACTGGAAGACCAAGTTTGTGATCTCACTTCCATGCTCCTTTCATGAAGGTTTCAGATTTCAGCCCATGTCTCCCTCTCTCCATTAACACCGCAGTTTTCTAAGCACAAGGCTGTCTGAAAGCACGCACTAGAATCTTATCTTGGTTTTCCTCCACGTCTCACTTCTTCACGTCTCACCTCTCCATGTCTCACTTCTCCACTGCAGCAGGATGCAAGGAACAAGCATGGAAGAAAGAAAAGAAGAGCCGCGGAATCTGGTCGCAAACACACCCGCATCTATCGAGACAATCCCGAAAAGTCCATTGGCAAAGATCTGTCACTTTCTGGACCTTGACGACATGTGCAAGCTGGCCCTCACCAGCCATGCCATGCAGGAGCGCGTTTGTGGCTGCTAGTGGCTTTGCTGGCCGAGATTTCTCAGAGCAGTACATGTGGCCGTTGTACAAGGAACCTACCTGGCCTATTCTCCGTCCCGGCTGCATGCGCAAGATATGGATTGATGGCCCGCACGCCGATGGGGAGCCTTGCGATGAGGACCCCAACAGTGCGGAAGTGGCTGGAGGGGCAGGTAGAGGAAGAGGGAGAGGGAGAGGTAGAGGCAGAGAGAGAGGGAGAGTAAGAGAGCGGGGAGTACCTCCGCATTGGGTGCAGTGGGGCACACCGGAGCAGCTGCAGGAGGGTTGAACCCATCTGCAAATGTTTCTCCCTCACGATCTCTTCATCAAGTCCCTTAACTTGGGCCCTAACGAAATGGGCAGGTGGAGCCCCATCCCCTCATGGATGCCGTTTGCATCCCTTACTTCCCTCAAGGATTTAAACTGTGACTTCTGCAACATCACGCCCTTGCAGCTGGTCGCCCTCACGCGCCTCACAAGCCTGTATCTGTTGGGGGCACCCTCTGCCTCATTGAGCGAGGAATCACGGCGTACTGGAGGGTCGTGTGAGCGCCCTCCTTGTGGCAGCATCCACTGGTCTCCCTCTCCTCGAGACGCTGCAACTGAGGTTCAGTTGCATCCCTTTCTGCGGCCGTGCCTTTGTGGAGGCAACCCAGGGCATCAGAACCACAACAAAAGGCGGAAGCAGCACCAAGACCACCAGCAGGAGCAGCAGCAGCAGAAGAAGAAGAAACAGAAGAAGCAGCAGCAACAGCAGTGGCGGTGGTGGTGGAGGTGGCAGCAGCAATAGCAGCATCAGCAGCGTAGGCGGCAGGAGCAGCATCGGGCAAGACTCATTGCTGCAGCCTTTTCCTTCCCTCAAGAAGCTGAATGTGTATGACACCAGCACACGGTGGCAGAAACGTGTGGACCTTGCAACCTTTGCCCACCTCCTAGTGCTGTATGTCAGGGTACGTTGGGGTGCCTTGGACACCACTCCGCCAGATGAGACTTCAGCTAAACTCCACAACGTCAAGCGCCTCGAGATCTGTGTCAACAAGCAAAGTTACCTATGCTCCGCCCTTGTCCCTCGCCTTGAGCTCCTGATCGTGTTTTCGCACATGACGGGCGGGAGGATTGTGATCAGGGGTGACATGTCGGAGGATTCTCCGGTGGTCAGGAGGCTAGATTTTTCCAACCCTTTCTGTGTGGATGGGCTTACCCTGCAGCAGTTAAAGGGGCTGCGTCACCTGGAGGAAGTGAACCTCGGCCTTGCAAATGTTCCCCGGCCAATCACGCTGTCCTTTCTGTCGCATGTGGCAAAAATCGACCTGAGAGATGTCCAGGAACGTCCAGCAAGAGGCTTGGACCAGATCGTGCTGGTGCGCTGGCTTCATCTGGCAACGTATTTCCTGATGGATGTCGCTTTGCAGCTTATGGCGCTTTCACTCCTCACGTCGTTCAGCATCCATGGCCGCTGCTACACGTCCCCACTTTTCAGGGATGCACTCGGGGTGTCTGGTGCTGCTAGGAAGAAGCGTGCTGATGCCTTTGATGGTGGTGGTAACGAGAGTGTTGGTGGCAGTGCATTTTCTGGGGTTTCAGCATCTGGGCATGTGTTCAAAAGCGCCGACATCCGCTGTCTGGAGTCCCTCACACTCTTCTTCCTGGACTGGGAAGCCCCACCCAACCTGGCTCTGGAGGGAAAGCTCTTTGGACTCCGCCATCTGTACCTCACCGCTGTCGGACGACTCAATTTCAAGTCATGGGCGCAAGGTGCACCCAACCTCAAAGTCTTCTCACTCCAGGAAGTTCCAAGCAGCATCCTCCAAGAGCTTCCAGCAGGGGCGTTCCCCAAGGTATTCCATGTGGCAATTCCTGGCAAGCATCTGACCAGCGTGCCCGCCTCCTGGCTCGTGCTGCCTTCTCTTTTGTCCTTGGATTTGACGGGTGGCCGCAGCCTTGTTGCTCTGCCTAGGCTTGAGGCGGAAGAGGCTAAGAAGAAGCGCCTGCAGGATTTGCGGAGCAAGGGGATAGAACCGTGGGTAGCTGGTCCACCCGCACGCGCTTTCAAGCTTCGC
>SZWC01005710.1:106004-120232 GCA_023375785.1 Penium margaritaceum | reverse complement strand
TGAAAGATTCTACATCAAGAAACCAATGTGCAAAAGTGCATTTCCCTCTCAATCAATCCTATCCAAGACTTGCACTAGTGGACAGCCACAAATGAAACCGGACTGGGATCGTTAATCCCATAATAAAATGAGTTGATTCATGCCCTACATGCGGTTCAACCTTTTCCATGTCAAAAAAAAACATGAAAAATTCATTAAATCCCTCCTTAAATTCCAAAAACTACATTCAAGACGAAAAAACGGAAACCTCAAACTATGTCTAAATATAAAAAAAAAAAAACTCTGGTCAGCTCAAAAATGAGGAATGAAACCCCTTCTCCACATAAATCTCCATTTTTGTGGCATATCTTCAAACAAAATATTTGTAGCCAAATCTATTGTTAATAAAATACTTAAGATGACATACCCCTGAGGCTTCAAAAATTGAAAATCATTTCAAAAACCATAAAAAAAATAAGAATTTGAGCATCGTATGGGATGCATCTTCAACCTGCAAAAGTCACTTGGAAGAAAAACGTAAACCCCACCATCTCACGGGATCTAGCTATTTGGAAGGAATGATGCAAAGAATGGTAAGTCAAGAAAGCCCCATGCAATCAAGGAAGAACTAAGCCCCTTTGTTGTAGGGCCTAGTAGGTAGCCAAAAAAAGGACCTAAAGACCATAAAATTTCTTTTTTATAAGATTTCAAGGACTTTCCAATTCAACAAAGCAATTGCAGATTTTTCTCATCTTGTGAATGATAAAAAATATTGTACATGTGATTTTACTACACCTAAAGTGACACAAAACCCACTTCTTTCATTAAACATGTTCTAAAACAATTAGAGACCTGGGTTTTCAATTTTTCCAGGTATCCCACATACACACACACATCTGAAAAAAAAAGCACTAGATTCCCAAAAAAGGGTTCACAAAATCAAATTAAAAAGAACAAAAAGTGAATTCATGAAATTAATTCTTGTATTTGTGGCATATGCTTTTCAATCCTTAAACGATTAGATATCTGTTAATTTTCTCAAATCAAACAAGACCATGAGCACATATCTAAAACATATCTCGCATAATCTATACCACTTTATTCTATTACCTACATCACCGCCTTTATTCCTAAGAGGTCTGTCATGTCCCATAATTAGAAAGTCAGGATTTGGTCGTCGGGGTAGATTCATTACTGACTAGCCCTACAAAATGGAAGCTTTGGAGAAGCCTTCACATCGTAAGAGGGTGACCGGATACTGCCTACCAAACTATACGGGCAAAACATAAGCCCATTGCAAACATTCGTGATGGGCTTTGTGGGGACCACACTATTGTATTTGGCATGACCCAGTGCAACATTGCAACGGATCTCACCAGCAAAGGGGCCCTTCACAAAGCCCCTCACTGTAAGACGCCACTAACGAGCTTTTTGATGGGACCACCCCATCAAATTCCACCACCGGTTGGTGGCGTGAAAATCACTAGTTTTGAATCGTCTTCGCCACAACATCTAATGGGAGGGAGCGAATGGTGGAAACTTAACTCTCACACGAGTGAAGATGTTTTGCCACCAAATCCCAAACCTTAACCACGTCAAAAACCTTGGATTCCCACGTGGAAAATGGATAAGAATTATATGGTTTGAATCTTCGAGAGAAATGAAAATAGTTGAGCTGCTACAACCCATCGATGTAATGGATAGATAAAATGATATTCTCCATCCTCACTCTTGGGTTGCTCAGTGACGATAATGGACTCTACAAGCACACTTGTAAGAGGATTCATTGGTGAGAGACTTTGCTTTACAATGAAATTCATCTACATGACCAACCAACGTGATAAAGATGAAAATCGAGTCCCAAGGACACGAACACCCACAAAGAGCCACTCACCGTTAGCTCATCTTGTTACATTAGTGTCCATAAAATAGTCATCCCCCATAATGACTTAATCACCAGAAAAACTAAAACCTTCTATTTCCTTGCTTGGAAGCTACTATTCCCTTCCAGTCCTCCTTACTCAAGACCGGCAGAAACAATTTATTTGAGTACGGCTCCATCATCTTTGGAATGGACCCAAAGCGAACGATTGTTTTAACGATAAGGTCCGTGTTTGCATGAGCTTCCTTCTGCCTTGCTAATGCATTTTCAAACCACACTAGCAATCCAGTTTACTAAAAAGCAAACCCCAGAGTTGGAGACACTACAAGTAGCATACAACTCTAAACTCTAATGTATTTCATGATTGGAAAGCTCTTGAGATGAAATATTCCATGTGCCTAACAACAAAATCTTTCAAAAACACGTTGTTTCCTTCCACTTTATTCAGTAAAAAGTCTACTCTTCTTATCCACATTGCAACGAAAATGCTACCAAAAGATTCCAAACATGTTGGCCCTATTTTCACGTATTTACAATGTTTTTTTCCCTCATTTCATAGGACAGAAGGACATATTTCTTAAGGCAAAAGGGGGGTATTTGAGTACTTTTCATTATAAAGATAAAGGAAATTATGAGAGGATTTTAGTTTCTTTCCAATTGCTTCCGTCAAGATTGCTTGGGTCATTTCAAGATTTTACATGTAAATTCAATAAATACTTCCCATTATACTTTCCCAAGCCCTCATCATCCTACTTTTCTTTTCCTCCCCTTCAATCAAGATGGGAGGTGGTATCCTCATATCCGTAGTAGGAGGTGGCCCTTGAAAGACTCAAACAAAGGATAGTGGCCTAAGTGCATCCTAGATATATACTCCTACCACGATGTCACCGACAAAGAGCGCTTCAGGGATGGTCACTACCCATACCGTGTCAGCCACTTTTGTAAAGATATTGCTCTTTCAAAGCGTTCTTAAAAAGTACATTATTAAGAGAAATGAGGACTCAAGGAGGAAATTGTCACATTCATGTATCAACAATAAGGCTAGAAGCTTGCAATTTCCACCAACAAAGCATATGTGGTGGGTGTAGACCTTCTTGCTCCAAAAACAAAAACGATGAATTTGGACTAGATGATGATCACATTTCCTTAGAAACCCAAGATGAATAGGACCAAGATCTTGTTGAAACATTTGACACTGTCACCTTTGCCACAATCAACCACCTTTTGAACCTCAAAATCTATGACTTTTTCACAATGGAAGCTAGGAGGAGTTTATCCTCAACAAAGGGGAATGGTGGCCCCAAGCTAGCAATAGGTAATACATCTTCCGGCACTTACCCGAATGGTAGACCAGTAGGAAATGATGCGAGGAACACATTGCCAACCACAGCACGTGTACCAATTACACAACAAAAGGATGGTCCCATAGCTCATCTGGAGTGAAAAACACCCAGAAGAGCACAAACTTATGCTAGAACCGTGAACATGACCATCTTCTTTAATGTGCTAAAGAAAGGAAAAGGATCAAGCGCACAACACTCATGAAATAAACGAGCATTAGTTCAATGTTCGTAAATGTAACCAGCTCACCAAGAGCATGATTACCCTCAAGGAGCACATTCATCCCAACGCATTGAAAAGAATGCTTAACATCATGGATGGTTTGGTAGCTTCTCGCATGGCCTACAAGCCAATGCCTGTCGACCCATCCCAGAATCTCAAAGCTAAGAATCCTTTGGATGATGATACTTACACCATGACAGATGACACCCATGATGAACGAACAACAAACCCAAGCAGCTCTTGTTTTCTTCATCAGATTGAGAAATGAATCAGTACAAAATATCATAAGTATGACAATTTAGTATTTAGCGGTCATATCTCAAAGACTTAAAAGCGCTTGAAGGTCTATCCCAAGTTTTTCTCATCCAAGAACATGGAATTGGCTACTCAAAAGCCCCTCATGGAGCTCTTACTTGAACTCCATAACATCAAGCAACGAGCTTGCCACGTCTTTGAGTTAGCTTTCCTTAAGAGCATAGCACTTTGTAAATGAAGACTCAATTGAAACTGCTATACGTGGAAACACCTTAGTCAGTCCTGAGTCCTTCGTGGGAAGACCGATGCAAAATCTTCCTTAACTTGTGAACAAGGGATTCCATAACGTATCAAGCCTCCATGCTTATGTATAGAATCTGCCAAGTTGAACGTAAGCTTATAGAATTCCTTGAGGATGCGGGCAACACGTCGAAGAAGATCATCAATCATGATGATCATCCTATGTGGCAAATTGTTGAATGGATAATCAACGGCCATTCTGATCAATCCCTCACTCTTTGTTGAATACATCTCTAAGGTAAGAGATGTGACTTCATCCTTCTGAAGTACAACTCCAAACTGGCCTAGTATGGAGTAAAAACATATCACAGCCACCATCACCAGCAACAGGGTACCAACAAATGCTAGAAATCTCCCTTACATGGTTAGTGTAAGCTCCCTTGACACAGGTCAGGAAACCATATACTCTCCAAGCCATAAGAGAGCTACAAAGAGCAAACAAATGGCAACACAAAGAAATTAATCCTAAGCTGCTACTACTAGTGTGAAAATACTACACACTATGCACATAAATGTTTCATTTGGCAAAAGGATCATGTTAATGGAAACCCAAATGAACACGGTGAAGAAAATCAAGAGAAAGGACAACAAAACAGCGAGAATGCAAAGGGCATTTTAGTGGTCGTGGACCAAAAGGCGGTGGGGAGGTTTTTTTAATCCTCTAGTGGCCTGACGTGGATAACCATTAGGAGCTAAGGCAATGAGATCCTTCGATGTTGAGCAACATTCCATGGTTTGGGATGATGATTTTAAACTGTTGCGATATCTCATAAGGAATTCATTTTCAACAATGTACTCCTCTCTCAAGAGCAATGAATTTGTGAATTTCTCTCTTCATTATCCATTATTGCATCTCTTCAATGATGAATGTTTGTAAAATTGCACTTGCTTTATCATTACCACACAACAAAGAGAAAACAAACTGCTTGATTTTGCAAATGGAACCCACAAGATTAACTCACACACGCAAGTCAATTTTGTACTTTCTATCCATTTACATCTTAAGGAAATACTCCTAAATGGATGGTAACTCTTGTGTGAAGATACAAATGGACACCACATGTGGAAGAAAGTAGGTGACTCAACTCAGAAACATCATAATACGTACACTTTTTTGTGTATGACTTGTAGGCAAAACCTCCAAAGAGCTTGTTCACGCATTCCTTGGAAACATATATGATAATGCGATTCATAATTTATCTTGCTTCAGCGTGCGTGCAAGCCCTGGTTGACAAAGTGTTTGTGAAAAGTTCATGAATGCCTCTTGTGTGCAACAACAATGATTGAAATGCACTATTTTTTAGGGAAGTGTCACCGTTGGTGAAGAGTTTGACATTCATGTACTCGACAAGTGCCAAAACAAGGCTCAAACTAGAGGGTCTCACAAAAAAACTCAACCTCATTGTAATTGACTTGAAAAATCATTTTCACATTGTTCTGGATTATTGTTTGCTTGATGAGCACATGGTCATGTGAATTGGGTCACAAAGGCCTCCACTATCCCAAAAATCAAGCGTTCATCATGCTTTTGCCTATGTATCCATCAAAGCTCTCTCATAACATTTAACAATCCATCCATTCGGCGCTGCAAGTCAAGCAATACAAGCATAAAGGGCACAATATGTTCCTAGCAAAACTTCATACAGTCGATAAGGACAATCCACTTCCATGCTTAAGTGATGTTAGTTCTCTCCTTGAAGTGGTTTTAAATGCTTGTGGCTCAGTAATGGATAGTTTACATCCACAACCAAAACGTTTTTCATGTATTCTCATCCAAGACACAAGAAAGGTAACCATTTTACCGCATGTATGGCCTTCATCCTATTGAGCTTGAAGAAGGCAAATGGTAAATCAAGGAATACTTGCCTAAGGGATGGTTGAACCAAGCTGCTTTCTATGAATGGAGGTTTGTTGATGTGTATTGGCTACCGTGCATTGAACAAATTGAAAACAAAAATGTGTTATCCATCGCCAAGTATCAAGGATCTCTTTTGACCAACTTTGAGGTGCTCATGTCTTCACTTCCCTTGATTAGGCTCAAGGATAACATCATATTTGGATAAATTCAGAAGATTTACCTAAATTCGCATTTAAGGAGCATCCGTGAAATTGTCAATTATTAAGCTTTGGCCTTACCAACGCCCAAGAAACATTCATGCCACAATGAGTCACATTTATGTGACTAGTTGGGCAAAATTGTGGCGATGTACCTTGATGATATCTTGGTATTCTCAATTTATCATGTGGAGCATGTACAACATGTGCATAAAATGCTTGAGATCCTCTCCAAAAAAACATTTTCTTACCAAGATGGAAAGGTGTACCTTTACACAACCTGAGTTGTAGCACCTGGGTTATATTTGTGGTAATGAGGGAATCCAAGTGGATCCTTCAAAAGTGCAAACTATTGTGGACTAGCCTTAGCCATCTAACATGGTTGGAAGTATGTACATCTTTTGGCTTGGAAAATTAATACCCTCACTTCCTATTCTAACCTTGCTGCCCCACTCAAAACTCTCACACGTAAACCAGGGGAATGGAAATGGTGTGCAAATGGTGAGTATGAATCTTTTTTCTCAAGAAAATGTTGACATCTATAACCATGCATTAACTCCTGAATCTAAAGATACCATACGTGGTAATATATGATGCATCTGTTGTTGGGATAAGGGTTGTCCTTATGCAAGAAGGAAGACCGGTTGCATATGGAAGCGGCAACCTGTTACGTGCTGAGACTCTCTATACCACAAGTGACCAAGAGTTGCTCACAATTTTTGAATCAATTTATTTTCTGGATGTTTTTACAGAATTTGTGAATGCCTTACAAGATTCGCGTTGGCACCTTCAAGGTGCAACGGGTGGATTAAAAATGGTTATAGACCATAATTCCTTGGTCTTAACATAACTACTCTCAACAACCGGCTCAATGGAGATCCTAATCAAATAAATTCATTTTCTAGTGGGAAAATTGACCTACTTTAACAGATATGGTAGACGCATTAACTTGCACTCCTTTGAATGCGGGTTTCACCAAAATTGAAACACAACCCCTTTGGAAGAAACACATACGGGAGCTAAATGAGCCCATGCCTAATAACCCCCTACGCCAACCAACGAAAGAAATGGCGCATATCACGCCGTTCTTACAATGTACCCGCATGGGATACTTTGATGACCCCTTGTATGATGAGGGCAACACTAACCGATGTGGCTTGATGGAAGTATCTAGTTTTTTGTGGAAGGGAAACTTGGTGGTATTGGCCAACCTTGAAAAGCTATAGGATGGTGTCATTTTTTAGTTTCATCACCCAGCAACACCTAGCCACCTTTGTGGAGCAAAAAGAAGAATGGCTCCCTCAAAGCATTATTTTTGAATTGATTGTCATGCAACATCTATAAGTACATCCAAGCTTAAGACTTGTGCACCCCCAGCAACTTAAGCTCAAAGCATTAGCCATATTGTTGTATCTCCTCAAAGTGTGTGACTCATCATTGGCTAGACACATCATGGCCATGACGTTATCCTCGTGGTTGTCACATATTTCACAAAGATGCCTCATTTGATACCCACAACCACGCATGCCAATGTTAATTCGGATATTTTTGTTTGAAAACATACGCTATAGTTACAAGTTACCTCTGATTGTTACATGTGATTTTCATGAAAGCTTTGGCATGCCCTTTATAACGTATATGGCACCCACCAACACATTTTCATTGCCTTTCATGCACAAAAAGATGGATACATCAAAAGGATGAACCAAACTTGCGAGAGATGCTCCAGATGTATATGGATCCTTTGATGCATGACTTGAATATTTTTCTCAGCTCCACAAAATTCTTTTGTAATGATTGTGTTCATAGAATAATAATTATAACATTGTTCTTTCAAGACCATGGCCAACATCCAGTTTTTCTCCTCTCCTTGGTTATGTGCCAAGATAGCAAGAATTAGGTACACTACGTCAAGACGTTTGCCGATAACATAGTCATTCTTTGTAAATACGTCATTAAATATTTCTATAATAGAAATAGTACCAAAAGACCATTATTGATGCTCGTCGCCATGACGTCACATTTTCCATCAGTAACAATGTTCTTTTGAGCATAAAGAAAATGTATTTCTATACTCCTCAATATTTCCTCCTTCTTGAGTGGGTAGGACTAACGGTTTACACGTGGACACTATAACAAATTTGAATAGGTTGACTTGACAAATGAAATGAATCTATTCTATTCATTTCAACTTGTCGAGAAAACAGATGGATAGAACATTATCCCAACTCTTCCATCTTTGGTTGCTTCATGACAATAATGGACTCTGCAACCCGACTGTGATCAGGGCATGTTCTTAATTGATTCATTTTTTCTATCTCACTTCACGACAAAGTTAATCTTTGCAAGAAACCTACATGTTTTTGTTGAGCAATTGTGTCCCAAGGGGTCACACCCACATAGGTTTGCACACAATTTATCCGTCGTGTTACAACATCCTTTCAAGAAAAGATATTGTAACCTACCATATGATTTATAAACTTGCATCACGCATAGAACCAAAACATTTAAGTACACAATCAGTTTTATCTTCATGTCTATTCAATAAACAAAATTGAAATTTCATAAAAAGCAAGAATGTAGAAAGAATCACAAAATATTTCAAGTGCTTTTGTTCTTACTCCTTGATGCTAATTATTAAATTGGCTCAAACAAAACAAATTAGTTTACGTGTTTTTCATAACTTACTAGTATAATATAATTTGAAATCTTTAGTGTTCTTATTTTTTAAGTTTTATTTTGGGTTTTTGGTTCTCTTCCATTAAAAGCATAACCATTCCAAACAAAACTCATATAACAAGTCTAATATTAATCAAACTTGTTACATAATCGCCTCATGTCGTGTATGTGGCAAGAGGGCCGATTCGACCCTCCCAACTTGCAAAAGCAAGGGGGTGGTTTACCACCAACCCTCGTAGTTTCACGGGCTAGCTTGTGGCCAATTACGCGCTGGTCGATGGCTTCATGGCGGCTGGTTGATTGTCGTTCACATGATGGGCTGGCCAATCGTTAGCAAGGCATAGCCGCCGATTGAGATGCTTGCTCGATCGGTAGCTGAGATGCCCTAAGGGCCTCAAGGGCGAGGCTTTTGGCCTGGTGCCATTACCCTCCTCACCCTCTTTACTAGCGAGTGTGTATGAGTACAAGGGATTCTCCCAATCAAGTGAGGCGCGAGAGAGACCAAAAGCATCGGCAAAAAGTTGTGGGATGTGTGTCACACACAATGATTTGGCAGCATTGCATAAGAAAATAACTTTAACTTGTTCATTATGAACTTTGAATATCGTTTGCAAAACTTGTGGAAAATCACGAGTTGATAGTAATAGCCCTTTAGGTTTGGGACTGAGAATAAGGGGGAGAGTTCAAAACGAAAGTGGGCCTCTACAGTTTCAAAAAATGTTTGAGTCTCTGCATTCCCCATATTGACATAGAAGAGAAAACCTCTAAAGCAAGTTCCGTAGGCCATTGTGCAAACTTTGATGGCAAACTACGTGTAGGAGCTTGAGACAGAGCCATTACGGTGTGTGCATGATTCAATATTGGAGATGGATGAAATGAGAATTTTGGCTTTGTAAAATGAAGTAGCCAATAAGACTATTCATAGGAACTCATCAGGTGATCCCATATCCCGTTAGTCCTCTTTTGGATCCATACCTTGATGTTTAATGCTAAGGCCATTGCGTGGTACCAAGGAAATAGATGGAAACAAAAGCAAGATTTTTTTGAGAGAAATACTTATTAGTTTTGACTTTTCTTTTAAGTTTCATTTTCAAAGTCTAACATGGCAAATGACTTATAGTTTTATAAGTAGGCCATCCAAATGTTTTTGTTTTCCTCTCAACAAAATAGCTTTAATTTTAGCATTGACATTTTTTAGTATTTGCTAATTTTAAGGATTTTGCGTGAAGGTGAAGTTTTTTACCACTCGTGTAAATTATTTTGAACACAAAATTCCTATTCTAAACGTCATTTGTATCCTTATTTTGCTTAGAGGTTGTCCAAAAAATGCATGTGTAATGATTGCTAAGAAAGATAAAGAATGGAACGACTAGTTCATCCATCCAACCATGGTTTTATCCAAGGGTTACATTTCTCTTTTGTTTCATGTGGTACGTCAGAGACTACAATTCTTACTAGGTTTCTTTGGGTGTTATGGAAGAAGCAAGGACGATGTGTGTCTTGCATAAACATACATGTGAGGATTTATCTATCATGCACTTTTTCAATATTGGTAGGGACACTTCCTTATTTGTAGCCCAAGCCTACATTTAAATATGGGAGACCACTCCTTTAGTCACATCGTAATACTTTACTCCTCAAAGGAAGTTTGCCAACGCATGGACGCTTAAGAAATAAGGCAAGGCTAGCATGATGTGCATGTGATCCAATTAAAGTACTAACATAAACAGGTGCACATTTTTTCACTATAATACCTGAATTATAAAGTATTTATCACATCATTAATCATATTTATGCTTTTCAGTATCACCATTAACTACTAAACAAGTGTGAGAGCTACATTGTATTTGGATCAAGTTTTAATCAAAACGTTTTTTTAGTTACATTCAGGCCTCTCCATCAACTCAATGTGGCTTGTAGGTTTCTTCACATCATGAGGGCGAAGTAAATAGCAAGGTGGTGGATAAAAGCGCTTGTTGAGGGCTTGTGTGTGAGATGTGCATAGGTCATTCTCTCTCTTTTTCGAAATCAAATGATTTTTTGGAAAGTAATGAAATGAAATTTTCTTGATTGTATGACTTTATTTTTCTGTTTTATAGATTCATATTACGATATTCAAGACTAAAATCAAAAATTTTGTGATTAGTTCTCATTGCTGCTTTCTTAGTTACATTGTTCAACTCTAATACATCAAAAATGATGTAAATTTCCGTTTTACGGAGTTTTTAAGGCTTCTAATGATTGAAGCAGTGGAGATATCGTCATCGGGCCTTCTTTCTGCGTAGATTCCACAAGATGAGTNCTAACTTCGACGCGGAGAACTGCAGGCAAGTAGGAGCCGTCCGCCCCCTGCAGTCGTCGATCGGGCAGGGAGGTTCACGCGATCATCGTGCTAGTCGTCGTCTTTGTGGAAAACTCGGTGGAAGTTCGCCATAGAAATCCAGTTCTTCTGCGTCGTTACTTCTCATGGTCGTGGTTCCTTCACCCAGAGCCAAGCCCGAGGTGGCAGTGGACAGTGGCAGAGGACATTATGGCCAAGGCTCCAAAACAATCAATGAGATATCTCGCCCACTTCGTGATCTCATGCAAGCTGGCGAAAATTGGGTAGGAAAACCTTAACAAATTCATCCAATCGTGCTCAAGTCGAGCGCTGAATCTTGTCCCATATCCGCGGCTTCTCAACAGTAAAAGGCGCACATCGCCCGAGAGAATCGTCACGTGACGGCCGATTTAGAGCGCCCCACAAGATAAGCGCTGGCAGGTCACGACATCGCCAGGCACGTGTGTCTCCTCTACATCCTGTTGGCAAATACTGTGTCTTTGACGACATGTCAAAACGTTGAGACCTGAACACCTTCTTTCATCCGACAAAAGTTTTGTCGCCATGGTTGTCACCCACTGAAGCAGGTGGGGTGGCCTTCCTCATCATTCAAGCCCGGCCCATGATGGTTTCAAAAAGGGCGTGTGTGGAGGAAAGGATGCTTCCATCATGATATTGAGGAAGAAGAAATACATATTCGAAATCAGGGTTTTCTTCAAGATGTAAAAATATCCTTAGTGACGAGATGAATCGATTCAAAGGATATTGTAAGTATCTTGGCCTTTTCCCTAATATGGGATGTGAAATTAGATGTTATATAACTGATTTAAAAACCATTAAGAGCTTTTATGTGGGATAGGATTGAGTTTCAGCTCAACTTTCTTGACAAATGAGGTGGAAAAAGGCAAAAGATGATAACATCCACACCAATTTGTAAACAAAAGGCTCAATCATATTCACTGGGGTTGAAGGTGATTCAGGAATCAATAAATATTCTAACATGGTTATAAAAAACCACGTTAGACAATGCGTAAGCCCATGGAGGCTCGTGCAAACGAGAAAACACTCTTTCATGGTGGCATCTTCTACGAGGAAACGTACCCATTCTTATTCACCTGGATTCACGAAGCACTTCTTTTGTGCCACATGCATCGAAAAGGATTTTTTTTCATGACATCTTTACTGCAGAGATGTCATAGCAAGTGCGCATGTGTAGCGGATTGGACGGAATCCTTGTCCAACTAGGCCAAAACTGCGGTTTTGGCCTCGTCGGCCAAGGATTCCGTCCAATCCGCTACTTTGGTAGTAGAGCTCCAGGGCTCGAATCCCACGTCGGGATCACCGGAGATGCCGAAGCGGCTCTCAATCCTAATGGGGGGGAGTGTGGCGTGGCAGTGCCACGCCGACCGGTCGAAAGAGCCACGTGGCTCAAGCGGGGTCACCTAGGACAGTGGGCGGTTGGACGGGATGGATTGAGGTTCGGAGACCCTCAAATACCGCGGTTTTGGCCTAGTCGGCCAAGGATTCTATCCAATCCCCTACAGCATGTTTATAATAGAACGCTCGCTATGCTTAAGAGTCCTCGAACTAGAGATAAAAAAATTTGGTACCGGTATCGGTATCAAGCTGGACGGCCCCTCGATACTGATGCTAGGACTCCAGCGGGCTGGCTGGCGGCAGCAAACCACCTCGCCGAACCCCTCTTCCGCTAGTCCTCGTCGGCAAATGCCGACGAGGACTGTCGAGGGCTGTCAACTGGACGAGGTCCGATCGACAGCTCGCCTTTATCTTTTGGGTAATCTTCTCATGTCGACAACGTCGATATGAGCAATACGCCGAAAAAACAAATGACGTCGACGTCGACTCGACGTCTATATTCACGATGCAAATATAGACGTCGAGTCAACGTCGACTTCATTTTTTTGCGTGTGAGAGATTTATCGAACACCTTTCTCATCCTACCTTGCTCTTCTGCTTTGAACATCGTAGTGAACATATTAAAGTGAGTAGGACTGTTTCGCTTGTTCGCGTAACGAACGAGCGTAACAGTCCTCGAACGAGTCAGTAGGCCCATGGCCGATAGGATCATTCGAGGGCTTTTCTGATAGTTTGTGTTGCGAACGAGCACATAGTGCGACCGTGGAAATCCACGGTCGCGTGACTGTGATGTACCCGAGAGGCCAGCGGCCAATGTCCGACGACGAAAGAAAAGAGATTCTTAAGTAGACAAAAATGACACCCCCAGTGTTTTATGTACCAAAAACGCGACTACTTGTCAGTAAAAATAGAATTGGTGCAAATCTTGTCACATAAAGGAACAACAAACATAGGATGTTTGTTGTAGGATATCACGTGAAACCAAGAAGACTCAAAACACCATACTTCGAATACCCACAGTCGACGAACTAATTTGTATGAAACCGGTGTGGCGTGGATTTGTTTGCAATAGTGGGTGCGGCATGCATGATCTGAGGCGCTTTGAGAAAAGTGGGTACAGCACACATTTCTTGTGTTAAGTGAGTACCGTGTTCTAAATGTGCGAGAAATGGCCAGCACAAAATTCGGAGGCCCAAACGGTGGGTATAGCGGAATTATGCCGTATTTCTATTCCCAATCACACTCATAGGATGGGCAGAGGCATTAAGAGTAGTATTCAATGAGTATACCTTGAAGAGAAGGGGGTTAGTTGAGTAATAATGTACGCAAGAGATGAGGATGCGATGGAAGGCCGATGAAGGATTGCATATCTACAACCGTGGGTGCAAGTGTTTTACTTTAGGTCATGTATGTGCGTACCCAAATGTATGGGTGAAGTTTATATTGATGCCTTGCCAGTGGGAATTCGGTTTTCTGGAGGAGTGACCCCATCTCAACACTCTCTTTGATTGATCTGCCACATCCATAAGCCATGAATGAATACCCCCATATCAACTTTTTCAAACTATTACTTTCACCTTAATTGAGTATCGGTCCATAACACCACAAAAGCCACACCTTTTCTCATTGTAAACAATGTCCTCTTGTTCCTTGTAGCGGGAGGGCCAGTTCGGCCCTCCCACCTCGCGATAGCGAGGGGGTGGCTGCAAGCCACCCCTCGCTATCGCGAGGGCTGGCCGGTGGCCAGCCACCCGCTGGCTACCGGCCGGCCGGCGGCCGACCGGCTGGGTGGCCGGCGGCCGGTCAAGTGGCCGGCCG